>JXSR01S004207.1:19485-40477 GCA_000969725.1 Ophiothrix spiculata
TTTATGATATTCTTAATTAACACAAAATTAATTTAACACAAATGGCGCTCTTATCAAATCTGATCAATATTCATACATATTCTAAAAATTACCTTATCTATTAAAAGAACACGCTCTCTCTATTTTACACAATAATTAAATATGATTTAATTTAATGGGACACAAAGATTTGATTGCAAATTCAGAGTAGTAGGATATGCACCTCAAACCCTCAATTTATGGGTTACTTTTGAGCCTTTTTTACTTTTAGGCCTATAAGAGGTCTATCAAATGGCAACATATTGTCCTTTCACCATCTTTACATTAACCTATCAGCAACTGTAACACAATATTGAAACCCATATAGTACTCTCGCTGCTCTACTTGCCTTACTTATGGCTGACAAGTCATTAAATTAATAGCACTTGGAACACAAGTAATATCTCATATAATGTATCTATAGCAAAGATCACACCATCAACAGTCATGAAACATTCAACTGAAACCTAAGCGCTTAGATTGGAGTAAAGTTAAACTAAAGTTGGACTAATATGACTTAAAGGGGCAATTCATGATCCACTTTTCACCCTCAAGGTCACTTCTATCAAATTTGAGTTTTATAGCTTATAAGAATCCTCAACTGGTATATGTTACGATCCCCAAACCATTCTTTCATATGTGCTTGCATATTTGAGAAAAGTGAAAAAATGTGTCATTTTCTAATTATTGTCGGGGCCCCGACAGTAATTACAACACAGTAGTCTATGGGTATTTTCAAAATGCTGAAAAGCTTGTAGCTTAGAAACGAACTGTCGGAATCAAGTGAAATTTTCAGTATATATTTATGTTGTATTCTTCTTTTTATTTAGCTAGAAAAGAGGCCACATCAAAATCATGAATTGCACCTTTAATTTCAAAATGGATTACACTTTTGAAGTTGACTTTATGCAAGTATGTTACCATGTGTGCAATTGTAAATGAACTATAATTAATTATACCTTTTTTTTTAAAGTCTACTCAAATACATAGTGAGTTTTACCCAGTGTAAACAACATAAAAATTGTTCATAATGATATGGTAATTGTTCTTCTTTCCCACCTTCAAAAACAAAACTTAACTTTTCTCTTCCCTTTAATCCTCTAAAACATTTACTATTCAACCATTGCTTAATTATGTTGAAGATAAAATTGCTCATTTAAAATCAAATGTCTGATTTTTATTGCCATTAAGAACTCACATTAATTGCAACCAAACTCATTTCCCGATCAAAACGTTATAAGAAGAAGCCGCTCCAGTTGTGCCGACTATGTACTGAGTGCGTTCAAGGTTAAACATGTTCAATCTTTGTTATTACAATTTGATCATGTCTATTTTTAATTTTTCTTGCCATTTCCTCCGTCATCTTCGGTAGATGACCTGACAATTCTGTTAAACTTCAATAACCAACAATGGAATTCTCTATAATAATGTGAAGTTGTTGTATTTCTTTGTTTTATTAGGAAGAAAAGGTGTGGTCTGTTTTGCCACACCCCGTCTCATTTTCCTCTTCATATTAATCTCCATATTTCCTCTACGCTTTCTCTCTTCCATGTCAATCCTCAAAATAAAAATATTCTTTGTCACAGAAAAGAGGAACCATATCAGCTAAATCAATCTTAAAGAGATATATTTAATAAATATATTGCAGTATATTCCACAATAAAACACATAACATTTTATCAAAAACACATTTCACTGATACCTTGGCTAAGGCCGGGTTAAAGAGTTTATCTTCGCAAAAAACAATCTATAGCTGTTTTTTTGTAAGAAGTATTCATTATTCAATTTCATGTGTATCGATAAAGACCATTTCATGATAGAGCATACGATGCACATGCAAATAAAATAGCATTCTATTATGAAACTGATTTGTCATCATTAAATCTCCTTTCTAATCAATAAGTGCATTGTACATGTTGTATGGGTGTAAATAATAACACAGATAATCATTCTATCAAACATTTGATATGCCAAAATACTCTTAAACCTGCCTTAAATCTATATCAGTGATGCAAAACAAAAATCTTTGTTTGCCCTCCACGTTTGTTTCCTGGCAAATGTGCGGGTGGGTGTAAAAACTTCCCCTCCCCCATGTTTTCTTTATTTCCTTTCTTTCCCAATCTATATCTTCAGCCACAACAGTCTGAAAGGATGACCTTACTATTTTCCAGTAGTTTTTCAATCATATTTTGAAAAAATTGGCACCTTTTTAAGAATTTTTGAAATTTTGAGCTACAGATATACTTTGTAAAATAAACAATTTTCTTGTTTTCAAAAATATTTGGATGAGGGATTAGCTGAGGACAAACTATATTTGTAAAAATGTTGTATGCCTTGTGCTGCTCAATCACCTTATGGTTGTGACAGAGCATCTATCCAATTTATCTTGGAGCAGATAATCTTGAATTATCTGCATAATAAGCCTGGCATTCCAAACATACTTGAATTATGTCCAGTGCTCCTCTTGGTTCAAATTTCATCCAAGGCATCAAAACAAGTTTTATTTTTACATATGACAGTCTGTATCATCCGTTATAAATAAATCTAAACAGATAAAAAAAAATCCCTTTATATTGGCCTCATTCTAGAAATTAAACTTGAGTACAATTTCCTAGAATGGGGATCATTTTAACGACACCTGAGCCACAATGCAGTACTCCATTAGCCACTATAGGGTTATTATGTTTAATTTATTGGCTATTTCCTTCCTATCCTGAGACAGCCATGCTGCCTATTGAGTCTGCTTGACAGTATTTGCCTGTTATAACACATAATCTCCGCTTCATAAATGTTTAACTAACTTGATTAAAATCTTACTACTTCACTTTTTGCCATTTGTGCAGCATAATTCAACACACTCGATATTTATTCATCAGTAGTCAATTGATTTGTTGTATTACTTCACTGCAGTAAATCAATTTTATATATTTTATGACAGATTTAGCAAAATAGTATATAAATATTGAATGCCTGAGAGTGCAATAGTATACAAATATTGCATGTCTGAGAGTGCAATAGTACAAAATATATCGACTTTTCTATTTCACGAGGCGTAGCCGAGTGAAATGGATCAGTCCAAATTTGACCGAATGATATATTTTGTACTATTGCACATGCATAGGCATTCAATATTTGTTTTATATCATGATATCCCACACGTTTGTTTCATGCCATGCAATAGTATAAACTATTGCATGGCTCAAATCACTGTAATCATGATATAAAACAACATATTTTAATTAAATATGGAAAAATAATCTGATTGAGAGCCCGGGATTGAAAGTTCTTATTTAACCCAGAGAGTTCCCACTGTTTTAAGCATTTTCACATGGAAGGGAAAATGAAATAAGTACAAACATTGCATAGAGTCGAGAAAAAAGGAAAAAACCAAGCGGGCAGGGCATGAACCTGCAAACTCTGGTGTTACAAGTAAGGATAGTGTATTTGCTATGGGCAGGAGTGGGAGGTTGGGAACCCAAGCAGGCTAGGCATTCTTTGTTTAGATATATATATAGACTGAGACGATTACGTAACGTCTAATTGAGAAGTATTTGGATTTAGGTAGCTTTGTTAAATCTGTCAGAATTTAAAGACGATTTAAAGGAAAAAGCTTTACATGACCATGTACGATTATGGATATTAAAGTAATTTATTTCTATACAACAGTACTTCTCAACTAGCAGTGCAAGTGCAAAATTAGGCACTTTGATTAGTAATGACTGGCTCTTTCCTCTCGCAAGAAACTAAATAGATTAGAAATACACTTATAAATAAGTACACTTGGCGCTTTCCCGACAATTTTCTTATTATGTGGTGCATTGCATTAAATAGTTGAGAACCCCTGCTTTGGAAGATGAGAAATGCAACAAGAAAAAAAACAGTTCTTGGAACCAAATATCATTGCTAGCTAATGCAAATCAGTAGAATAAAAAATCAGACACTGGTTTTTACCGGGTACACTGATGTGTTCAGAATATCATACGGATTTGCCTTTCATTTCAAGTATCTCACTCACATCATTTGTATGCAACTGATAAAACGGCACTGTAAGTGTTTACAGTCTTTTAAGGTATACTGCACCATTTTGGTTGTATCAGTTTCTGTCCAGTTTAAATATATCTCAATGGAAACCTTTTAATTCTTTCATTTTACATGTGAATACTAAATCTAACCTTTTAATATTATAAACAATTTAAGTATTGAAATGTCAGTGTTTCCCCCAGAAAAGCAACATAATTAATTCAGGTAAATTATAAAATGCCAAATATGTTCTGTGTTTGATTTTTAAAAAAAATCAAATGATAATATTTAAAATTTCACCTACAACAGGTATTGTCTATAAATATCAATACATATTTTACCCAAAACTGAAAGTTCTCTGGGGAAACTTTAGCAGGTATTCTTCAAAAGGCGATAATTATGAAAGGGTCGAAATGGTAAATGGCTACAATTGTTTTCAGGAAAAATACAAATCTCAGCATATTTTAATTAAATGTTCATAGTTGAGACACAAGCTGCAAACAAGTAAGGCCAAAAAAAAATAATTGTTGTGTTGCCCTCAAGTGGGATTTCTGAAAAATTGGGTTGGTCGGTCGGAAAATAATTTTTTTTTTAAAGCACCAAAAGTTCCAAATTTGGGTGCATTTTCCACTAATTTCAAAATATTTTCTCAAAAAACACCCAATCTTAGCATTTTTTGAATAGGGTCGGTCGCTGAGGGCAACATAACAATTTATTTTTTTTGGCCTAAAATAGATGTTAAAAATATCTCGACAGCAAATTCCTCTCAATGTCTAAAATATCTAGAAGCAAAATCCTATCAGCCACATCTTATCACAAAGCAAAACCTTTCCTGTAAGCTAAATAAAGCAAGTCAGCCATGATATCAGTATTAGTGAAACTCAAATATGACAAAATCATTTGACATCATACTTGCCTAATCCGCGACATCAACGAGTGGATCAAGTATCTGACATATTGGAAGTAAACGAGAGGTGGTTCACTTCTAAGCCCTTCTGGGATTTATACGAGGTGGTTAACCGTTCACTTATATAATTTGCAGACTCTTTTCAAGATTTTAAGGTTACATGCACCATGCATTTCATTGATTGACTAGTACGAAGAAACAAACTTAGAATGCGACATATAGCATCAGTTATATCCATTCAAATCAAACCATAAAGGAGTTATTGACGCGCTACTTTGCGAGTTACAGAAATAGATTTTTATATCCGATAATACTCTGTAACAGTGAAATACTTCTTTTCATGCGCTAGCCTATTTACATTCAAACAAGTTGATATCTATGCCAATTTAAGGGTTTTTAAAATTGAAAGCTGAATGATGGGAATTCAAATGTCATATTGTCACAAATTTTACTAATAAATTTAACCAAGTATAACATATAGTTTAAAATAATCAAAGTTTTCTCAGAAATTAGATGCCTTATTGTAAGTGTCACCCAAAATTTCTTCTTTAGCTTGAAAAATAAATAGTTTGTATTGTTCTCCTTTTTGAGGATTTAAAGTTAAATCACAATATGACCTGGGGCCCGTTTCATAAAGATTTAAAATCGAGCGTACGTTTGATTGAATCGAGCGTACGTTTGGAATTTACATTGTATCTACCTATTTTACGCTTGATAAATCAAACGTACGCTTGATTCAATTTTTTATGAAACGGGCCCCTGGTATATAAATGCATCCTGTTAAAGCTGAAGCTAGAAATACATTGGAACAATAAACACAAGAGTGAACCATTAATTTAAATTTCTTTAAAAGCTAAAACAGTATTTTAAAAAGCGATAAAATGATGTTCTAAAATGTTATGCTTAAAATACTCAAACGATAAATGGACAAGATATTCTGAACCTGTATCCACTAAATACAATAAGCAAAAAATAAAATGAAATTGTACCTAAAAATTCTCCAATATTAAAATTTTAGAAAAAAACTTTCTTAAACTATATCTCCTTAATACAAAAAACCAATATCATAATCAATTTCATCTTATCTAAAAATCATTTGTCATCTTATTTCCCTAATCCAAGACATCAACAGGTGGATTAAGTATCTGACAAATTAAGGAAAAGCAAGAGGCTTGAATCAAAGCCCTATCTGGATTCCCAAAGCACTCTTTGGCATGAAAGCTTTTAAAGACAACTGTCATCGAGTGTATTGACTTCAATGTCAATGTTAACGTTATTAGGAATTTCTAAGAAGCTTTAATTTTGCATGTGTGTCAGTGTAAGTTTAAGTGATAACATTTCTAGAAGTGTCAAGTTTCAACGTTTAAATGGGACACCGGAAATTCAATCTAAATCATTTCTCGTCTTACTTTATAAAGTAATTGAATAAAAATGCAACCTGCTCTCCCGAATGAAGAGTCACAAATGAAATTTGCAAAAACAGCTTCTGAAACTGAAATTGGGGGTGGGGTGGGGATGTGTTGGAACAGCAATGTTATTTTTGTCCTCTTTTTTTTTTAAATCCTTTCCATTATTCCATAAATTCTCTGAAAACCCAAAACTTCTGCTAAATCTTCCTAAAACTCTTATATAAGTTACAGTTAATGTTAAATGTATGACATATTTTATACCGGGATTCTATAGGCCTATTATTTAAAAGTTAAGAGAATATGAAAAATACGAGTATGAACAACATTTTGAATTTCCACTCATTTTGTTGAAGCAGGGTTTCTAATGCATTTAGTATCATTTTTTATCATATTTCTAATGGCGATATCAATAAATATCAACTGTGATACACAATCTCACATTCTTTATGAATTTTGAAATGTTGTTTCTAAGTAAATTGCATTCATTGACTATTTGTATATTTTGTTTCTTTTCATTTAAATATAGAAACATTTATATTTTTGTAAATATTATACTTTGTAAATAATTTATATATGTACATGTAATTTTTCTCTGGACCTCTTGGGAGACCAGTACATTTGTATTGAAAGAGTATGCCAGAATAAAGATAGAACAAACTAAACTTTAAAATCAATCACTTATCTTCTTGAAGCACAGATACAAATCTGCATAAAACCTGGATGAATATGTAAGTTATCAGAGTCAGTCAATCATCACTAGGGAGTCGCAAGAACTGATTTTGCTTATAATTTCATATCGGCAACTCCGTTCAATCAATTTCCTGCCACGGTTCAAGAGGGGATTTGAATGTCAATCACAAAGTCTTAATGCAATGTGAAAAGATAATGGCCCCAGTGGTGAATAAGGACGATCAAGTCAACAAGTGAGAAGCTTGTAAAATCAACGAGATATCAACAGTGACGTATCACCGATAACAATTAATAATGCGAACATGAGGAGCTATACAAACCAGTACAAGTTGATTGTATAAGCCCTAGAAATGATTCAGGATTACACCAGTCAAGCATCGATTTCCTGAATTCACAATATTTGAATGCTATGTAGTAATCAAAAGAATTTTTTAGTCACTGAATACCAGACAGGACTATATGTCATACTAAATAAGAAGTGTGTTGGATATAAGAAAATGATCTTGTTTTTAGCTAACAACATGTATGTCTGGGGTTTGGTTATCAATTGAACTTTCTGACTACTTTTTAAATTCTTCAATGTTATTTTTTTATGTTACTTAATTAGTTGTTTTTCTTTTCTATTTTAGTTAACTTTGGTTTTTATTTGTACCAATGACACTCATAATAAAAACATATTAGCAGCATCTTTTATTAAATTTTAGATCAGTTATTCCCAAATTAAGAAATTCTTAATTTTTCACTATTGTTGTGTCCGAAGGTGTGTTTTTATCCTTGTTTATATATCATAAATGCTTGACATCGGATCAGAACTCTCCTTTCACTTTTGTTTGACATACAGACACACCTTGTGTCACACGTTGCCATGAAACCAAGACAAAATTTCCAAGAAAAATATGTGCATTGTCACTTCAGCAATTAAGTGTATTTGATGATATCAATGATTATGTGGAGTCATTTAGCTATTACGACACTTTGTAAAGCTTTCAGTAATCATTATTTCTTGATAAAACATAAATCAGAGTAGAATGTTTCACAAAGTGTACATAAGAAAGATACTTCTAACATGTAACCCCGTCATTTAAAATGTTGAATAAATGCACTGTACCATAGGGTAACTTCATTGACGAAAATATTCTGAAATATTCATTTTAATCACTTCAGACCCATAGTAATAACCAGATTCATCATGACAGCACATTTTGCATTCATATATGGCTTAAATTCAGTATTTTTCTTCCATCATTAACTGATCAATAACCCTGCAACCAAATATATAAAACAAATAATACAAATTCTAAAATCAGTGGCATAAAAATAGGACTCTCTGGTTTTTACCAGGTATGATGTGTTCAGAATATCATATGGATATGCCTTTCATTACGAGTATCCCACTCACATCATTTGTATGCTATATACAAAGAAACTGCACCACTGGTGTTTCGAGTCTTTAAAAAGATATACTGCATAATTTGATCATGTAACTTTTCTCCTCGAAAAGGGAAGGGTGATGAAAAACGTGGGTTTTCATCAGGATTCGAACCAGGGACCTCCCGTTTCCCAAGCGAGTGATACCCGTAGCAAGCCACCGCTGAGGCAGCGATTTCATCCCTGCATATAACCCCTGACTGTGACATATCTGATCTTTGAGCATTTTCGTGATTTTCTAAAGTGAGATTTTGTTCTGTTAGGGTTAACAATGTTTTCAACAAAGGAGGAGGACTTCGCCACAACTTAGCGGGGGCCTACTCAACTGTCAACGACAAGATTCCGAAAAGACTTAGTTCCTCATCCTGTGACGTCAACATCTCGTCACGTGTCAATGCACAAAAGCCGCCAGATCATCAGATGGCTTGAGAATGTGTCTCGGATGAGACATGAAACGTTGCCTCTCAAAACAAGTAAGTCCAGAAGAATTGATTTACTCAACCTTCTAATATTTGAATACCTGGATGAATCAAAATCTTCATAAAATGTTTTAAAGGTTCAAATATTTCTAAAGGAAAACTTTTCATTCTGCATGGCTACCTCTCAAGTTGATATTCATTTTACTTGTAATCAAATGTGTTTGTAAATGTGATTTTTCCTTCTAAAATTAAATATAACAAATCAAATTTTATAAGGTTTCACATGCAGATATTGTCCACGGTTATTAATACCAAATATTCTCTAAAGTAAATGCACTTTCTGGAAATTTACATAGATATATGAGTTTTCAACAAAAAAGACATTTAGAAAGAAAGCATCCAAATTGACTGCTTTTGGTTGTTGAATGTATAAACATCTCAGCATATTTAAATGTTCATACTTGTGACATAAGCAACTAAAATAGATATATAAAATATCTTGACAGCAAAGGCCTATCAGTATATAGAATATCCTGAGAGCCAATGATTGTCAGTCACATCTTATCACAAAGCAAAACCTTTCCTCTAGGCTTAATAAAGCAAGTCAGCCATGATATCAGTTTAAGTGAAACTCAAATATGACAAAATCATTTGACATCATACTTGCCTAATCCGCGACATCAACGAGTGGATCAAATATCTGACATATAGGAGTAAACGAGAGGTGGTTCACTTATAAGCCCTTCTGGGATTTATATGAGGTGGTTAACCGTTCACTTATATAACTGGCAAGATTGTCTTCAGATCTTAAGAGGTTGCATGCACCTTACGTTTATCGACTATGTGTAAAGAAGCCACTGAATATGTGACAACCTTTACTTTAAGCAAGTAATGTGTTAAGAGTTTCACATACATTACAACATACAGAAATAAGATGACTGATTCTTACAAAAGATTATATCAATAAATGCTTTGCTAACTAAGGGTTTGCTTAAGTTAAAGTGAAATATGATCATCATATCCTTGGCCTCTATACAATTTCAAAAAAATAAATCAATACCAGTGCCACGATATGCCATTGCCCATTTGTCAAGGTTAAATATTGATGTTATTCAATGTCATTTTGTCACTCTTCTTAATGACAGTTTAGTACTACATTTAGTTAAAAATAAGCAATTTTCTCAGAAATCAGACGTCAATCACATTTTATTCTAGCTCTGAAAAAAATCATTTTATCCTTTAGGGTTTTGTCAAATTCATAAGACATGGTGTATGAAACGCATCCTGTTTGTTCCAAGGCTAGAGAGAGATGAATTAGATCTATAACAAAATGTGAATCATAAACCTAAATTTTCTTAAGACTTCAACAATAAAGTAGACTTATTTTTAAATACGTTAAGCGGAAAACACTCAAATGATAAACATACATTCTAAAACAGCTGTGGACGCAGGTGGTCTAGCGGAGCAGTGCAGAACTCATTAACAGAAGGTTTGAGATTGAGAACTGCGATAATGATAATGACCAGCGCTATGGAACTACAGTGAATAGCGTATTCAAATTTTATGCATTATTATTATTATTATCATTATCATTATCATCATACAACAGGCATGAAAATAAAATTAACAAGTTTTAGAAACTGCTTAAAATGCTTATAAACAGGCTAAATTATTTTAGGCCACTATTAACAAACATTTTTCAGGAATCCTTGAAAATCAGGAACTGTCTCATGTAGCGCTGTTCTTATTCCTGATACATAAGCATAATATAAAAAAACAAGTTATTGAAAAAACATAGCTAAAATACTCCATTGACAATATTAACTCGTAACCTCGCAAGCAGAATTCTTACACTGTACCTACTTAATACATAAAGCCAAAATCAGTATCAATTTCATCTTATCCAAAAATCTTTTGACATCTTATTTCCCTAATCCAAGGCATCAACAGGCGGATCAAGTATCTGACAAATACGATAAGAGGCTAGAGTCAAAGAACTTGAGCAATTCTCTAAATTTTCCCTGATTCTCATTCTCATTACCACAACTGTCATCAAGTATATTGCCTTCAATGTCAATGTTAACTTTATTAGGAAATGCTTAGTAAGACGTTTTAATTTTTCATGTGTCACAGATAGGTTAGGTGGAAAAATAAATCATATTTTAATACTTATTTAAAATGGGACACCGGAAGTTTCCACATCCTTTGCAGTCTTACTTTCTTGATTGAATGAATTGTCATATGAGTGCAAGAAAGTCGTATCTGCATTGGCGGCCATTTTTCATCAATTTTCTTTGCACTCTGTAGAATAACCAGTCTTGGGTTAGTGACATTTCAAATGGTTCTTCAGGTGACATTGTCATCTGAAGAACCACTTCAAGAGCCACTGACATATGGGAGAGAAAATTGGAGATATTTTGCATACTGGTGGCACGGTTCTAAAAATATAACGTGTGGCAGCCATTGCAGATACGCCTTTCTTGCACTCACATGACGAACCTGCTCTCATCGATGAAGATTTTGCATTGACAGTCTCAGTAAATAAAATGGGATGGTGATGTCATTTTTCCAAATTTTTAGCAATAGATTATAAAGTAAAAAATTAATATATTGTTTGTATTTATTTTTGCCCCTTCATGTAAAAAAATCAGGAGCCTTGGAAGGTCAATCATTATTTTTTTTTTCTCATTTTTTTATTTCACTTTATTCGATCGGAAAGCTGAGATGATCATGGCTTTTCTTTTACCTTTCCCTCATTTTGTTGTGGACTTTCCCTCATTTTGTTGTGGACTTTCCCTCATTTTGTTGTGGAAAGTTTCCACTTTTTCCAATGCATTAAGTATCAATGGTGATAATACATGATACCTGTAAATAATCAATGCACTTATTCACTAATCTCCTTGAGGCAGAGATACAAATCTGCATACAACTTTGATGAATATGTAAGTTATCAGAGTCAGTCAATCATCACTAGGGAGTCGCAAGAACTGATTTTGCTTATAATTTCATATCGGCAACTCCGTTCAATCAATTTCCTGCCACGGTTCAAGAGGGGATTTGAATGTCAATCACAAATTCTTAATGCAATGTGAAAAGATAATGGCCCCAGTGGTGAATAAGGACGATCAAGTCAACAAGTAGGAAGCTTGTAAAATAGACGAGATATCAACGGTGACTTGTCACCGATTACAATTAATAATGTGAACATGAGGAGGTATACAAACTAGTACAAGTTGATTGTAAAAGCCCTAGAAATGATTCAGGATTACACCAGTCAAGCATCAATTTCCTAAATTCACAATATTTGAATGCTATGTAGTTATCAAAATAATTTTTTAGTCACTGAATACCAGACAGGACTATATGTCATACTAAATAGTAAGTGTGTTGGATATAAGAAAATGATCTTATTTTTAGCTAACAACATGCATGTCTGGGGTTTGATTATCAATTGAACTTTTGACTATTTTTTAAATTCTTCAATTTCTTTTTGAAGTTACCTAATTGTTGTTTTTCATTAAAATAAGCTAATTCTGTTGTAAAGTACACTAATGACACTCCCAATAAACTTCTCTCTTGAATATAAAACAAGTCTTAAATTAAAACAGTTATTCACAAATCAGTTATTTAAATTTTTTTGCAATTGTGTTAGGATGTGTACTTTATCATGTTTAAGATAAATCTGCTACATCTGTTTGAAACATTGGTCTATTTTTATAGTCTTACACATAGACGTTTATAATGTAACATTATATTTTTAATGTTTTTGGTCCATCTACAGTTCCCCAACAGGTCTTGTTTTCTATCTTGTATAATAATTACATAATTCATACAAATCAATGAATGGTAGAATTCAGATTCATATCATAAATGGCTGTCATCGGAATAACTGAACACTTCTTCCACTTGTCCATGACACGCAAGCTAGCCTTGTGTCACACATTGCCTTGAGGACATGTGAAGTTTACCGTTACCATAGTACCAAGACAGTGTTTCCAAGAAAAATCTGTGCCTTTGACACTTCAGCAAATTAAGTGTATCTGACAATCTCAATGATTATGTGGAGTCATTTTAGCTATGACAACTCTTTAAAGTAACACTTTAATTAAGCTATAATTGCAATCATTATTTCTGAGAACAAAAAGGTCTCAAAGAGAAAAATATTTCACAAAGTGTATGACTGAAAGGTGTTTTTAAGAAGCACCCCTTCACCTATTACTGTAAACGGGGTTATTTTCGCGAGGGTTTAATTTTCGCGAATCAACATCTAACCGCGAATATAACACCCCGCGAATACATTAATTTTATGTGCAGGTCTATGTAATGAAGCTTTAAAACGCTAATTTAATACGCGCGGAAAGGTCCTGTTTGCCTGATTTCGCGAAAAATTCTGCTTGCGAAAATATTCCCGTTTACAGTATCTTGTGTCAATTTAAATGTAGAATACATGCAATGAACAAAAAAACTTTAAATTTAAAAAAAATTGACTGAACTATTCATTCTAGACGCTTCAGGCTAACAAGTTTTAACCAGAGATCTATGTGTTAGTATAGACGAATCCGATTTCATACATTTTGCACCTCATTGATCGGCCATTACTGGGAGGCATCCTCTCAAGACATCCCAAATTGATGCATGATTTGCACAATTTTCAAATTGAATACATTCATGCATGTAAAAATAAATGGTGGTTTGAATGGTAACACAATACAATATTGATCTTTAAAGCACACAGAAAACACCCGATAAGGATTGTTAAAACACCCATTAGGAGCAAAAGCCCCCCAGTTATGGCTGACTTTTTCAGAACATGACATGGCTAGTCGGATTCATCTACACTTTTATTAAACAGATATATATATGAGTGGTAAAAAATTGTATTTTTCTTCCATTCTTAACTTATTAAAAAAAAGTAATCATAATCCAAGACGATGATAGTTTCATTGATCATATGCTGCTGAAAATTAACCCACTAGGTTGATATAAATAATGTTACTACTAATATTGACAGGAAAATATTGCCTTCCACTTGGAATTGCTCAGCTATTCTTACAGCTAAAGTAATATTTCCTTTACATAATCTCTCAAACTAATATCATATCTCAGTCAGATGAAGACCCGGTGATCGGAATGCAATGGAAGTAAAGTTGTAATGGTGAGTCCAGTATTTGATTTATCATTTCTTCAGTTTTAATACTACTGGATGAATGAGAATATACACAAATATAATCTCTCAAAGCTCATTTTATATATGTGTATTTTGGCACATTTAAAGGTACAACATTGCAGCAAAATCAATTTTGAGATATGGCTGGCTGAATTTTAAAATGACTGAAAAAGGCCAGAGGCCGATTTGGAGATCTTGCAATCGCCACATATGGCACTTTGAAGGTGCTTTGAGCAATGGTAATTGGCGCTTTATACTCTTCCAAAAAACAAAGAAATACATATGAAAATGCATTAATGTGGTGATTTTACCATACATAAGGCCAAAAAAATAATTGTTGTGTTGCCCTCAAGTGGGATTTCTGAAAAATTGAGTCGGTCGGTCGGAAAATATTTTTTTTTTTCATTTTTTTTAAAGCACCTAAAGTACCAAATTTGGGTGCATTTTCCACAATTTTCAAAGTATTTTCTCAAAAAACACCCAATCTGAGCAAAATTGGGTGTTTTACCGACCCTAATATTTTTTTTTAATTTGGGTCGGTCGCTGAGGGCAACATAACAATTTCTTTTTTTTGGCCTAAGAGAAAGGTTGAGAACCCTACACTAGTCAATAAACTTACCTCTGTGACTTTGCTGTTACATCCAAGGGAACGATAGCCTTCACTTCTGTAAGAAAATCATTAAAACATGGTACAAATTTAGAATCCAATAGCCAGTATTACAATGCCTAATATAAACAAAACAATTACTATTATTCATTGAAGCAAGAATGTTGAGACACAAGAAAGTCACGTTTACAAAACACAACAATATAGTCAATTGTTTTTGTGACGGGCAAGGGCGGCTGCCAGAATACAAATTCAATAACTATGCATAACAACAAAGGTGTCTAATAATTTTGTGCACTGTCACCTAAGAACAGACTAATTTCTGATAAATCCAAGGAAAAAATAATTTTGCCGAGTAAGCTGTCAAAGTGATGTCATAATCGGATTAATTTCGCAAGCCACAGGTCCAAACTATTCAAGAGGCTCACGGCATGGCATCAATTTGAATTCCCACTCAAAAGCACTCAAGCGCCAAAGACGTGTTATGTAATCATTGTGAGCCGAGTGTTTAGTTTGGGCCACTGCCAGGGCAACTCACAACTAGAACATTAACACTTTAACTATGTTTTCATTGAAAAAACATACTGATTCTACTAATCTGACTAGATCAAATTCAATCAAAAAAATGCACAATGTCTAAAAATGTCATGCACATATGGAATCACTGCTCAGGCAGCGGCCCAGTGGGTTATTGTGGGCTTCTCAAGTTTAAGAGGTCTCCAGTTCAAACCCTGGTGGAAACACATGTATCACCCTCCCTTTTCAGGCTTAGAAATGGAAAAAGTTTAAAAGTCTGTTAAAATTGTTTTTCATATATGTTTAATTGAACATTGACTTGTGAATTGAAGTTTCTCAAATATAGGAATATGTAATAATGGCTTTGTTATTATCAAACCAACATGTGAAAGTAAAACTTTTTTTACAATATTTTCAAATGTTACCAAAACAAGAAAAGAATTTCTTCACAATCATATATAAATACCTAATCAAATGTCCCTTCGTGACAAAGACATCTCAACTCCACGTTGATGGAATCCAAATATCTCTACATTATTGATGAAATGCATTAGGCCGGTTGAAAGAAATTCTTGTTGCCCATTTAATAATCTGGGTTTACTAAACTTGGAAAAGTTCCTTTGAGGATATTCCCTTACCTGAAAACTATTCTGAATCAAAGCATATGGGATAAAGCACTTTATTCCCATTTTCTAATATGCATTGTCTTTTTCATTTAGCTGATTACTTGTAAATATTTATCGTAACTTATGTAGCATAATGCACATTTTCTCATCTTGGGGAAATGAACCTGTTGATATTCTTGTGAACACCAAGCAGGGAAACTAACTTGGTATGAGCTACATCACACGGCGCGAACCCGCGACCTCTGGTTTCAGAGGCGAGAGCATGGGCTTCGTGCTATGGGGTGGAACTCAGGCAGGTTTAATAGGCATTCCTTGTTTAGATATAAACTGGGGTGATTGTGCAATGATTGGTAGTGACGTATTTGGACTTAGGGTGTATGTTTTTGTATTTTTTTTGGTTTTGTATGATTTTTGCCTGTAAGGGTTAATTAAAAAAATAAAAACATAAACATGCAAAAAATTGATAACTTTACTTTGTAACAATCAAGACATGACAAGTCAAATGAAGTATTTAGGATTTTAAGAGACAACAGTTTAGACATAAACAAAATATTATTCTTTTCTCCTTCTATATTCTTGGCAAAAATCTAGACATTGCAAACTGCAGTCAATTGATAACAACATTATTGCAAAATGAAACATGGCATTAATTTAACACGGTAGACTCTCAGTCGCCTGCACTTTATCCTGGCAGGCTGGCTGCTTTTGTGCATTCATATTAATATTTACAAACTTGACTTTCAAGCCTTATTAATAATTATTTAAAGGTCTTATTTATGACTTATTAGGGTTAAATATCAATATGACAAATCAGGATATGCATTTTTTGACATGATTTATTGGATATTTTCACAGCAAGTGGACTTTTGACACATGCAAAAATCGTATTAAAACTCCAATATATTATGAACTTATCATTTTCAAGATCCTTAGAATTACTATGGCTTGTTCACACTAAAACAAGGTTTCAATTCAGTCAAAATAGGCAGAATGCTCTGATTCATATGTGACCATCCGCTCTCTGAAGTCAGGTCTGAAGTAAAACAATTCTGGGATATAAAATGTCATTTAAGAAAAAAAAAACTTGTTCAGTATATAATTGGCTTGTTGCCATTTGACATTATGTTGCAATTACCCTAGGTTGTAATCAGGAGGAAAAGAAAGTGTTTTGCCCCCGCGGGGGGGGGGGTACTCAACTTTGGTCTGGACGGGGGTGTGCGGCTGGGTAAAAGTACACCCATGTTTAGGGATATTGCTCCAAAAATGGGCTAATTTTTCAAATTTTTTCAAAATTTACACTTTTTTGGACCATTTTAACGTATTTTCTTGAAAATATGACCCATGTTTAGGGATTTTGGTGCTAAAAAATGGGACCCATGTTTAGGGATTTCTTGTGAAAAAGCGACCCATTCCAGCGGCACATCCTCGTATACCTTAATATGTGAGTACCCCCCCCCCCCCGGGGTTTTGCCAATCATTATGGATTCAAGGATATGTAGTGTCATTAATAAATACACTAACTTAGTACAAGAGATCATTACAAATGAATGGCAAATTAAAGTGATAGTTTACAGAACAATATCACAAGGTCTACAAATGAGACAATTAATTGATCAATTAATATCTTTAACTTGGTGGCAATTTGCTAATGAAATTGTTCCATGACCTTGGGATCATAATGAAAAGTTTGTATCCATTATCACTTGTGTGTGCTTAAAATTTCCTTAAGGTGTCTGGTCCACGCGTACCAGTACGCGCTAGTGTCCGAGTTGGTAAGTGTCGCAATACGCATGCGCATTTACTCTGAGTAGTGTTTTGAAGCTAAAAATTGCCATATTTTAATATTTTTCTGGAAAATAAAGTCAGTGACCCACAATTTTTGTTGTTATATTTGAAAGAACATACTTGTGCGCAACTTTTGTGAAAAAATTAACAAAAATGCTCGAGCAAATTTTTTTAATCAACACTAAATAATGTCACTTTTGCCACGTTTACCATAGACCCCTGTACTAATTTTTCCCCAAAAATGCTGTTTTTAAACGGACTCTCATGCAAAAACGAGTCCGGTGACCCCCAACTTTTATTTTTAAAATCGGTTCTACATCGATAAAATATCAGTTATGCCGATTTTTAATAAAAATCTTCGGTCAGATCTATCATGGACCAAACACCTTAATTTCCAAGAGATTAATTTGACACTTTCAACAAGCCTGTAAAAAACCTTCTTTTTTGATTCAGATGGAAAAAGCAAAGAAATACATTTGATATGTGCTAAGTTGGAATGAAACAAATGCCAAACTGGGAAAAAGATGGGAAATATACATTTCTTACAGGTCTGCACTTTCAACAAATGTATATATTTCTATAAATGCCATGCAAATTGGGAAATGACAGAACAAGATGATGAAATGAAGTAACAGTTTTAAGACTGATTAAGCAACAGGAGTGGGTGTTGACAACAGGTGGGCTTTGAAGATGAGTTTGATCTTCTTCCCGTTTAAAATTTATCAAATGATTCTACTGTATTTACTTTTATTTAATTACTCTAAGACAGGAAAAACCTTGGCGTTTGATTGTGAAATTTATAATCATATTGTTAATAAAACATCCCAGACAAAGTTTCTAATTATAATTGAAAGACATTTAAATTTCTACATGTCTACCAGAATTTGGTATTTGGAAAGAAAATTCATTTTGATAAAAAATCTAACTACTAAATACCATTTTACCTTTCTTGGTTTTTTCTGTTTCTTTTTAGCTTTCAAAAATGTTTATTGAAAAATAAGAAGCTGATTATATAAAGTAACAGATTTAGAGATAGATTAAGCAATAAGAGTGGGTGTACACGACAATCATCTCAGAAACAAGTGGGTTGTTAGATGAGTGGGACAGGTTGTTCATCTTCCTATTATCGATTTATCAAATGGTAAATTCTGTTAAATTTCTTATTTTTAATTACTTCAAGACTTTAGAAAACCTTGATATTTAAATGTAAAATCTACAGCAATATTTAAAAAAATACAACTTAGCTAATTTTAATTTTCACATCTCTAACTTTCACATCTTCACTGTCTCTACTCGAGGCGAGATACAATTAAGAATTAAGTTAATAAATGTGAGTTGCAGTACTAACTATCATTTCACTTGATTTCCTCCTTTTTGTACATATCTTTAATACTGAAGACGTAACATGGGTTCTATTCTATTCTTAGCTTTCAAAATGTTTGTAAAATGTGATGGCGAGAACAAGCTGGTTAAATAAAGCAACATATTTTAAGATGGATTAAGCAATAGAAGTGGGAGAGACAGAATTGCCCTAAAAACAAGTGGGCTGATGAGATGAGTAGGATGAAGTGTTCATCTTCATTTTAACAATTCATCAATCAGAAAATCCTGCTGCACTTACATATTTTTTAAAGGTGTAAATATTCTTTTTAAAGGTGTAGGATTCAATCACATTCTCTCCCCATGGCTCAAGCGGAAGTGGAACATTTTTATATTGATGTCAAATTGAAGGTCATATCCTTCTGAATATAGGTCAATTTTTTTTTTATAGTTTTGGAAAAATGACATAAAAATGCAATATCAATTGTTATACCTATTTTGTGCTTCTTATGCCTTAATATAACAGACTCATTCCCAGAGTTGCATAATAACTTTTGCCTCTGAAGAGTAAACAAGAAGCAACCTAAGGGTTAAACCTCACAAAACAGATTTCAGAAACCAAAGTCAATCAGTTGAAAGCAAATTATACACATGTTGAAACAAGAGCCTGTACACATTTAATTTTAGAAGCTGATTGTGAATTCTATATCAATGTTGTAAATAAAACATCACACACTCAGTTGTAATCTTGGTTATTAAAACTTTTGAATCACTGACCACTACTTAAAACTTTCAATACTTTTCAATTTTGCCATATCTGCCAGAATTTGGTATTTGACTAAAATTGCAATCAAAAGCAAGCTGACTGTATGATTACAATTTGTTGTTTTTAAAGTTTATTGTAAAATAAGATGCAAAACAAAATAAAGCAACAGTTTTACAGATTATGCTTTTAATTTTTAAATTGGGAGATAAAAATTATCCTAGAAACAGGTGGACTGTAGATGACTAGTACTTCTTTCTGCAAATAATGTATCAAATGTTAATTTGACACTGAACTACTTAACTTTTATTCAATATCTCTCAGATTTGTGTAAATTTTGCAAACGGTGTAAGAATTGCATATTTATACGTGTCCATTTTTCTATTTATCATGAATGATGTTTAAAACAGGTTTTGCACACATGTTTGTGATTAGTGTTGATATCTTTTTAAATATTTTAAATAAAAGCACCATGAATACCAGCACGTTTGGGTAAAAGATACCAACACATAGTAAATGTAAAATGAGAAAACTTATGTACATATCTGACTCAAATGAGCGAAAAGTCGCAAATGAAGATGATTTTGAATCATTTTAAAGTAAAAATATGGTGAAAAGGTCGAATTTCTTTTTTTGACATAAAACACATCTGTGCATACATGTTTACCTATACCTGGAGATAATTTATGCCGGGGGAAAAACAATTAATCACTGTTTATTAATCACATTTTGCTATCATACACAATAGTCATCAGTAATTTCAAAATTGATTTGCAGCTAATTTTAATTGCAAGATTTTCAATGGACTGCCTTGTATTTTGAACTCTAAATGAATATGAATAATGGAGAAAGAAAGTGTGACATATTATATATCATTCAAAAGCTGAGATTATAGAGAAATTAAATATGTCATAAACTCAATTTTGAAATTTGCCAGAGCACCCCTCAAATAATGCCATCTATACAATTTGTATTTGAATCAAAATTAATGTGAATAAATTATTAGTTGAACTATACACTATAAATGACCATAAGACAGGAGATGCAATGGTTATCCGTTTTTGTTTTTTTTTTTGCTGATATTACCTTACACTCTCCCTTTAATAAATAGGTTATATAAAAATTGTATCATGGTTTATGGTGTGTAAAATTAAAGATGGCTCCAGTATAAATTGCATTATGTCCAAGTTAATTTGGCAGTGGTTGACAGTCATGTACTTGTGATGGCCTTCGAAAGAAGTAATAATAATTGCTCATTATTTATCAAATTATTACAATATCTTTATCTTTTTAAATATTTTAAATAAAAGCACCATG
>JXSR01S004208.1:29457-47055 GCA_000969725.1 Ophiothrix spiculata
TTTGTTTTGTCATGTTTGTAAGGTTTCACAGGCTTCAACCAACATTTGTGTGGCATAACAAATGCAATCAGACGGCCCATATTTTATGCTAGTTAAATTCCTCTGCATGTGATGGTTTCCGTTATATTGATTATCTGCAATAGAACAATGTTACAGGTTATAAACGAAAAAAACAATAACGAACTCCTTTTTTTCAGAAATAGGACACGATCTTATCAGTTATTGTAGAGAAATCAATCCAAAGCCGTTAGGGTCTCAATTACATGCGACACATTTATTGTCTAAAGGCTTAATAAGTAGGTTAGAAAAGATGCTTATCTTACAGTTGGATCACAAACGAGGCTTAAATAGCGTAGTTTGCTTTGAATATAGTAGAAACCTGTCAGACATTGTCATCGAACTAGTGTATAATTCCTTTATCATGAACTACATCTTCATTAGTTGATCTCTTCTACCTAATTTATCTTCCTCTTCCTCAATCAAATATGTCTTTGTAAGCATAGTAAGAAACCGTGACATATCAACGTAGTATTGGATGATTTATCTGCTTTATAACTATTATCTAGTTTTATTTTTTGACTTGTTTAAAATCTCTCAGACGTTTTATCTTGGGATAATTTATCAGAATTGTTGTTATTTTGATTTGGTGTCTAGTCGTGGACAACCTCCTCTGACGGCATAGGTTGTGATGAATTTCTTGTTAGCTCCTTGGTGTCCTTGCAGGTAATAAGTTGTCCCAGTGGATCCAAATCCAGTCCTTAACATTTGGATGAATAATAATAGTATCAAATGCAAAGAGACTGATGCTTTCTGGGGGAGCGGGTTGGCGCAGAGGTAGTTCCCTCGCCTTGCACCAACGAGGTCCCGGGTTCGAGTCCCGCGCCCGGTGCTTTATGTGCATTTGGATTTCATTCCATGCTTCTTTCCGCAGGTTTTTCTCCGGGTACTTCGGTGTTCCTCCTGCATTCAAAACTGAATTTAAGAAACATCTTGGAGCCCTGGTGAAGATAAGCTTCCTTTAGCTTACTTGGTACCAAGTACCAAGTGATTTTTTTATATTGGTGAAGCACGTCGAAAACTTGAGAAAAGACTGAACACAAGTCTAAAGCAGCTGGCTCAAAATCTGCCGCTAAAATATTCTACATTTTAGCGTGTTTTGTTACTTTTCTATTTTTAATTTTCATCTTTATTTAGTTAAATTTTCTTCTTTTATTCATTCCGAAATATTAGATTTTACTGGCAATAATTTGACTAAAATTATAACAACAATATTATGGTTCTTGAAATAGTTCTAACAAAATAAGTATGACTTTTCTTTTTATTTCTGTGTAATTTCAGTATGAAATCATTAAGTTATTTTGCTTATAAATAAATAAATCATCACTACCGAAAGAGATGCGTAAACCAAAAAGTAAATTAATAATCATGTTTAAAAATACAAAATTCAATAACTGATTGGTAAAAATCTAACCCTTGAAACCCTTCTTATGGTTAATCTAAGGATATTTCCTACGTCTATTTTAAAGTGTGATTGAAAAACGAATTAGCATCATTCAGCAATCTTTTAGAAACAGATCACAAACCAACTAACAAAGTTAATAAGTGTGTCACCTATAAGAAAGATATCACTTTAACGACTTCGCTTTGATAACACTATACCAATGATTGAAATATGTCCTATTTTAGAGTGGGAGGCGTTTATTAGTGTTATCACAAGGCTAGTGTGTAGTTTACATAACCGGATTTATATTTATATTGGCTTTAGTATTGTACTTTTTATTAAGCGTATATGTTACCTTTAAAACCAGCCGTAAAGTTGGCCTCTACCTCACTTTAACAATAAAGATGCAATAATGTTAACCAATAAACAAAGGTGTCAAAATACTATCGTTTAAATCAATCTTTAAACATATTCAATAATATTGTAAATGGCGAGTGATGTTCATTGGGATGGCTTTATAATCTTTATATAATGGTCTTTCTTGATCTTTAAAAAAGTGAAATTAACAACATATTGAATTTTGATATTGAATTTCAGAGATTGGAAAATAATTTTGGTGTGGAAAATTTGTCAATTTCCAAAAGCATAAGCAACAAAAGTGAAGTGAAAATATGTTATTTTATTCATTTATGGTTTTATTTATTGTACATCCGTTTTATTTATTTGAATACTTCTTCTTTACTTTATAGGTTTCCATTTTGGTGTGGAAAATTTGTCAATTTCCAAAAGCATAAGCAACAAAAGTGAAGTGAAAATATGTTATTTTATTCATTTATGGTTTTATTTATTGTACATCCGTTTTATTTATTTGAATACTTCTTCTTTACTTTATAGGTTTCCACATTTAATAATTGTCTATTTCATTTACATGTATATCGCACGAAAGTTAAAATTTGGAAATTTTGAAATACAATTCAGGCCATTAAAATTGTATGTGCATTATTGTTTCCAACTAAATTTAATAAATCGATTAAGGAGGGGAGAAGCAACTTATACATGCGGATTTCTGAAGAAATTGAATGCTAAATGTATAATAATATCGGAACAGCACTTCTATCTGAATAACAACAGGTATTCTCGAAGCTTCTATGTAAGGGAGGGTAAACCTAACAGCCCGTATTCACAAAACGGGAATAACTTTATTGTGATGGCCCTTACGAAACAGTACTGTCAGACACGGCATAATAAGATGTGTTAGATCCAAATAACTTTATGTATTCAGCAACCTTCTTGGTTGGGCACTTTACCTTTGGATGGTTTCAACTGAATCTTATTCTATTGATCAATTTATCTATTTATTTATTTATCTATTTATCTATCTATCTATTTTTCTATTTATCTATTTATTTATTTATTTATTTATTTATTTATTTATTTGGATTTGTAATTATCCTTTTAACCTGCCGGCTTGTAATCATAATCCGGAACTACTTTTTAAATAAATCGTTTCACCTATATTACCCCTACATTCTTGAGTACCTCTATTTTTACATTATTTATCAGTTTTATTTGATATTCCTTTTTTGAATAAGGTTAAATAGATGTCTAGTTTATAGGGTTTGTAATATTTTGAGGTGTTTTGTATCTCAAAATGTTAAATTACTTAAAGGTTGTCCTCTATTTGAATCATTTTTCAACACTGTTTTCTTCGGATAAACTAATTACCTTTATTTGCTTTTAGGAAATGTCAGAGGTGACTTAACAATAGCTTAGGATAAGGTATGTTTGGATTGCTAATAGCCTGAGTTGATCGAATATGGAGTTTAGAGTTTCAATAAAACACACTACTGTCAACATTTGCAGTACGCTTGAATATTCAACAATATTGCTTATGTTAAATATATTAAACTAAAATCATTCTGTGTTGATTATTTAATTGCAAAGTTCTTCTTGAAATTCATCAATACTAAAACTTGGTCTTTATGTCAATAAGTGCCACTGACGTCGGTTAATTATATGGAAGATGGTGCTGCTTTACCAATCAAATGTGAAAAAATCACATTGTGGTGTCACTTTGATGGAGAATTTTTTATGTTGGTTTTCAAATCTGTCCTTTTTAAAACGGAAAAACCTTATGTAAATATTATTTATGCTGCAATTCGTGTAATTCTGCATTTGTTTTTGCTTTTCTACGTCACGGGTTTTTTGTTTTTTGTTTTGATTTTTTTTTTTGTAGATACCGGTTGTCGCAGTGGCAAACTACATTTAAGCCCCATTGACAAAGATTCTGTCGTCAGAGAGGATGTTTTTAAGTTAAAATAAATTCAACCTATACAAAGCTACCAATACTTGTCGTTCACCAAAGCAGAAACGTGTAAAGTGTTAAACCAAACGGACGACGACACTGTAAAACCACAAAGCAACAACTAGTGTGAAAGTGATATTTAAAAAAATATGTTTGATATATCCAATATATAAAAACTTCATCATTCGATCACGCAAGCATAGTATCCATTTTATTAATGAAAGGTTTTTAAAAGGGAACTATTTATAATGAACAACAACCTGTAGCAGTAAATACGATTTAAACTAGAAAAGACTAAATCATTCAGATGTTTGACGTTGCTGTGGCACTAAGATATTACCAGTGGGATGCCCAAGAGGGGGTGTCACTCCCCCCCCCCCTCCCCTGTTCGGTGTAAGTTCGGGGGAAAAGGTCCATTCAGGGATCTGGACAGTAAACAAATAGAAAAAGAAAGGGCAGAGGGGGGGAAATCCAAAGAAAAGAGAAGATTATTGTTAAAAATGTTTGTGCGCTTGAGAGACCTTTTTTTGCTTGTCACTTTTCAAAAGCTACGTCAACAAAATTTGGGTGTACATTTAGCTGTATCTAATTAGGGGGAAACTGATGGTTGGTCCCCCACCAGTCAAAACATCCTGGGCATGCCACTGGATATAACTAGAATATCGATGTATATAACTAAAATATACCTATAATATTAAAATGTTTATGTTTTATTTATACAAAGAACATGTTCGCATAATTTTGTAAAATATATTTAAATTAGAGAGGAAATAATCCATCTTCTTCTATAATAGTCATTAGAGAATGCTGAAAGTAACAGGTTTTAATGAGGTTTTTACCCTTTAGAATAGGCATGTTTTGATTGGCGAAATTACAATAATTCATAGATTGTGACTGATCATGCGTTTAGTAAACAAATATTATTTTGTGTGGGCATATTAAAAATGAGAATATTATTCAACTTGTATAATTTCATAGGAGCCGTAACCTTTTCTTACCAAATAGTAAAACATATAGAGCAAAACCTACATTGCCCACACAAAGTGACAAATTTTGCATAATGAATAAATTTAATAATGATTTATCAGTGGGTAGTAAATTGCAGGTCTCGGAAGGTTGGATAAAAATAGTGGCATAATGAAACAAAACACTCTTGGCAAATATAATTTGCGTTGTTTACTCGGTATTCAGAAACTGTGTATGAGTAACCTGTAAGGATCTCAAGTGACAGTCATTTTTACTCCTTGAGAAATATTGAAACACATTGAACCTTTGCATTGCCAGTTTATAAGAGTCGTATTCCTCTTTTTTTGGAAAAAAACTAGCACTTTCTAGTTGTAGTACTTTGATATAAATCATAAAGATTAAACGAAGGGATTTCATAATAATGAAAACTGTTGAGATAAACACCACCACAAAGTATTACAAAAACTAGACCTCCTTTTGACTTAAATCAACAGTCAATACACGGATGTCTAGTTTGTAATATATCCAAAATTGGTGTCATTTAATTAACAGAAACTTATGGATGAATAGATATGATTATTTTTCTATAACCGTAGATTTGTCGAATCATGACGGATTTGCATTTATAAAACTCTTATATATAACCTATATATTAGATGTGTATATGTAGTGTTCAGTAGAAGACTAAACTGGTTGGATTAATTGATATGATATAAACACATGAACTGATGAACATAACCGTCATATATTGTGCATAATCAATATTAGAATACTATTCTTATTTTAGAAATTCAAAAGGTTAGGAAATATTATTATAGTTTTAAAAACTTCGATACATACAGGTCGGTGACAACAAGATTATTACCCACGCAAGAAAATCTGATAAATAACAAATTTGAATGCTAAATTAAATCATCAATGATTTATTAGTGGGTAGTAAATTGCAGTTCTCGAGAGGTTGAATAAATTATTTACACAACACAACGCCAGTGATATATATATTTTTTTGGTAGATCTCATTGTTAACATTGTCCTTTAGCAAACGAGTTGGCTTAGTGTACCTCGAGTAATAGTCAACTTTACTTTGTAAGAAATGTTAGCAGGACCCTTCCAGGCAGTCAAGTTAGCTCAAACGGTAACACGTTCGCTTGCGGTGCAGACAGTTCGAATCCCACTGGCATCTAAGGTTGAGTGTGCTTGAAATTCCCTTGGACAAGGAACTAACTTCTAAGTGTCTCGTAGAAAGACATCGGCATAAAGGTATACCACAGAGCACTTTCTCGATAAACCTTGTTATCACAAATCGATTAAATAGATTCTGTACTTACCTTATGAACAAAGTTTAATGTTCTTGCAATCGTGTAGATAAGCGTACATTATACATATATAAGACTATCATCCCTTTTCCTAAAGGCAGAGAACACGATCAGGTTAAATTACGAGGATTGAAAACTTACCGATACATGGCTTGTGAAATTAAATCTGTAGCTACTTATTAACACGATAAGCAGATGGCTTTCGTTACACCCATTGAAGAATATAACAGTTAGTTTTATTCATACATATCTACAGTTACCTAGAGCTGTGTATTGTAATCGCAAATTATTCTACTCTTTATGATCACTTACATAAACTAAATTTTAATAAATACAGCTAAAACTATAAATTTTTAAGCATTATTATATACTAACATATCTGTCAAGTCCATTTTAATAAATACAGGTCTTAGAAATTGTGTTGGATATATCTGAGAAGTTTGTCAAGAAATAAACTTTTTACATACTTGTCAGTAAAGGTTTAACAATAAAAAACGTTTCAAAAGTATATGTGACCCGTCATATCAAAAGGTACCTTAATACCGGCATAGTAAATTACGAGATACAGGCCATTGAAGCTGAGCATAGTCAAAAATCACGTCCAAGGTCGAATTTCTAATTTCATCAGAAACGTTACCTTTGAAGTGAATCGTATTAATCAGGTTCCAACATCCAAAACATAAGACAACTGTTTTAAAAACCGAGATAAAAATCCTTTCTCCATTCACGTTTAACCAGTATAGAAACTTTAAACTTGATTTTCTCCGAACTTTAGTTTTCGGAATCAGCCCGATACCTTTTACCAATTTGGATGTAACTTTGTAATTGAACATCCAATAACCAAAAGCAAGGTGTCATTTTAAAGCTTAAAATATAATCTTTCAGATGGGACCAAAAAATCAATTTTAATTTTGCCGATTTTAAGGTACCTTTCGATATGATGGGTCACATATTTGTAATGCATGGCATCAAGAAGTGTTCAAAAACCTATAAACAAAACCAAAAGAGACACGAAACAGACATATTATCCTTAATCAATATTATAAGACTGAAAAATTCAAACAACTGGTTCTAGCAAAACTGAGTATGATTAATACGAAAAATGGTATGGAATACTGATGACTATAATTAATAGTTACATGCTGCTATACGAAACAAACTATAATTAAAGCACAACGACGTTTGTCACTTTTATTTGTTAAAATATGAATGTTTATAATTAGTATGGACAATGTATGAAGACTCATCATGTATTTCTTTACCTAAATACAATTCTATTTTGAAGATATTTTAATATAAGTCTATGGCGTTATTGGTTATTACCTAAAGACAACAAATGAAAAACCATAATAAACAGTTTAATTGTGTTGCCTTGAAACCATCCTTAAAAGGTCAACATCAGTACAGACATACCGTATTTAGGGGCCGCTTCAACCGGCGGTTCTGGACGGTTGCCATTATTCAGAACAATAGCAACCTGTCAGAACATGCGGTTCCGGGCGGTCAACCGCCGGTTAAGTTTTGAAGCGGCACCTTAGCAAATTCGTACACTCAGTAAAGTATGTTTACTACAACTCCGATCGATACATCCATGGCAATTTTTAAAACCAAGAGAAACAAACCGAAAGATTTTTGACATGCCCATGACAAATAAACCTGGCAAACGTCATGTTTTCTTCCCGTTACACCTCATTTTTATTACAGGATTAAAGTTAGCTTTCGTTCTTATCTATACAGTAATTCACACGCATTATGTTTGCTGTGAATGTTTATAATGTAGCACTGGGTGGTACTCTGCTTACTTCATTTTGAATTTAAAATTAGAAATGACTACTGAAAGAAACTAAGTAAGCAAAGTCGAGAGGTTTTAATGACTCCTTCTTAAAGTCAAGCAGTTTTTTGAGTATATTCTTTAAAAAACACAACACCAATACTGATGATTCAGCGAAAAAAATAATTTACATACAAACAAAAACCCGTTGTTGGGGTTTTTTTAGTCATGATATTGCAAACCTAGCTGCCTGTATATAAATAAAATGCACGGGACACAGGATTCAGAAAATTTGAAAAAAATGAAATTTTAGGTATCGACGACTAGTATAATCATTTTTTTTAAATTTCTATCACCATTTGTTTTGTCTTTATGAGTAGGTAAGGTCGATTTACTTTCTGCGACATAACTATTATGTATCTTAAAGGTCTTCAACTCCAATCATCGATATGGGCATGAACAGCTTATGTTACTCCACCTGGATTACGTGAAGCCATCTTACGTAAATATTGTACCCGGGTTTGGTGTTCAGAATTCCAATCAAGCAGCGTTTGTTAAGTATAAATGTCTTCATAAGGCGTGTCAGTTAAAAGATCTCCCAGGGATACCTGCCAAGAATAAATAGTGAAAGCAAACGTGATAAAAGGAAAAGATGAGTAGCATGTTGTGTACTTTTTTCAACAGGGGTCGGATCTAGTTTTGATAGAAAAATATGTGTAACAGATATTTCTCAGAGGACCTGACAAGTTGAAACTTCAGTTTTCTTAATCCTGTGTCAAAACATTTCTGAATCCTATGTCCCGTGCATTTTACTGACAGTATCACAGGTTTTCAATATTATGACTGAAAAAAAAATTCCAACAACTGGTTCTTGCAAAACTGAGAATGAATAACACGAAAAATGGTATGGAATACTAATGACTACAGTTACATGCTGCTTATGAAACAAACTTGAACTAATATACATGCACAACGACGTTTGTCACTTTTATTTATTAAAAAATGAATGTTAATTAGTATGGACAATGTATGAAAACTCATCACGTATTTCTTTACCTAAATCACATTTCTATTTTGAAGACATTTTAATATAAGTCTATGGCGTTTTGGTTATTACCTAAAGACAACAAATGAAAAACATAATACACAGTTTAATTGTGTTGCCTTGAAAACATCAGTACCGACATATCGAATTTAGCGGTCGCTTCAACCGGCGGTTATGGACAGTTGCCATTATTCAGAACAATAAAAACCTGCCAGAACATGCGGTTCCGGGCGGTCAACCGCCGGTTGAGTTTTGAAGCGGCCCCTTAGCCAATTCGTACATTCAGTAAAATGTGTTTACCACGACGCCCATAGATACATCCATGGCAATTTTTAAAACCAAGAGAAACAAACCGAAAGATTGTTGAACCTGGCAAACGTCATGTTTTCTTCCCGTTACACCTTATTTTTATTACAGGAATAAAGTTAGCTTTCGTTCTTTTCTATACAGTAATTCACATGAATTATGTTGGCTGTGAATACTTATATTGTAGCACTGGATAGTACTTTACTTACTTCATTTTGAATTTAAAATGAGAAATGACCACTGAAAGACACTAAGTAAGCAAAGTCGAGAGGTTTCGATGACTCCTTCCTAAAGTCAAGTAGCTTTTTTAGTATATTCTTCAAAAAAGATAACACAAATACTGATGATTCAGCGAAAAAACTTTACTTACAAACAAAAACCCGTTGTTGTTGTTTTTTTCAGTCATGATATTAATAATCATGTTATACTATACTGTATATAACTAAAATGCACGGGACACATGATTCAGAAATCGACTAATATAATAATTTTTTTTAAAAATCTCAAATACCATCAGTTGTGTCTTATTGTTTACCACTAATAGACTTTATGGAGTAGGTAAGGTCGATTTACTTTCTGCAACATAACTATATATAATGTATCTTAAAGGTCTTCAACTTCAATCATCGATCTGGGCATGAACAGCTTATGTTACTCCACCTGGATTACGTGAAGCCATCTTGCGTAAATATTGCACCCGAGTTTGGTGTTCAGAATTCCAATCAAGTAGCGTTTGTTAAGTATAGATGTCTTCATAAGGCGTGTCAGTTAAAAGATCTCTAAGGGATACCTGTCAAGAATAATACTGCTTTCATACTTATTGTCGCTTTTCAGCTTTGTAGCTTTGCAGCTATGTCGCTTGCTTCGTTTCACACTTTTGTAGCTTTGCAGTTTTGTCGATTTGCTGCTTGTCGCTTCATGTCGCTCCAACTCGAAAATTCTTGTCGTGCGACAAAATTTTGCCGATATCTATTATCTCATCGACATGTAGCTTTGCCGCTACGACAACAGGAAGCGGCAAGTTTTTGCAAAAGTATACGTCACGCAGCGACAAAGTTGCAAAACTACACGAGTATGAAAGTAGCATAAATTGTGAAAGCAAACGTGATAAAAGGAAAAGATGAGTAGCATATTGTGTACTTTATTTCAACAGGGGTCGGATCTAGTTTTGATAGAAAAATGTTTGTAACATATATTTCTCACAGGACCGGTCGAATATAAATAAAGCAGGCATGCGTGACCAAGAAATATTAATCAGGCTATGTTAAATACCTTTTCAACTTTTACAATATTTAGTTTATGATGAATATGGTTTAGGGGAGGCAGTGGACCCAAAATGTGAAAATTGGCTATTTTGACCATTTTTGCTTTTTTTACTATATCAAATTACACACAAATTTAGCTTTCATTTGCTTTTTATTTGACTTCAACCGGACCTTCCGTTCAGATTTTATGGCAATTTCAATGGAAGGAAGTCTTCGCAAAATGTATTCAAAATACTCCTATACAAATGTTTTTATATTACATTTCCTTTGTATTTTATTGTTTTCAAGGAGTAAATTCTTAAGAAAATTTAAAAATGACAGGAACTTGCTTTCACTTCTTTTTGGTGTAATAATTTCATTTTGTTCATGGTTGAAAGGTTTTAGGTTCCAGAACACTTCTAAGGAAGCTTATTTAGCATAATTGTATTCAAAATTTGAAAAATTTATTGCGTTTCGTCGTTTTCGGCATTTTACCGTCGAAAAACTCGTTTTTAGGGCTGCGCGTAGCCGCTTAGTTTTTCTCGGAAACCGTTCATCCGATTCTCATGAAACTTGGTGAGAATCTTTAAATTAGGCAGGTCTAACTTAGTATGAAGAGAAAAGTTTTGAAAAATCTTTTCTTTTTTCGTGAGACAGGTTTTCGTATATATATTCCGTTTTGCGTAATTTTTCAAATTACGCATCCCTGGTACGCTGTACGAAAAAAAAATCATAATATTTTGAAAATACATGTGTACAAAAGAGGAATTTTAAAATTATTTCGGAACATATCGAAAAACTGCGCGCAGTTATATCCTTTAAAAATCCAAAATGGACGACGCCGTTGCCATTGCAACGGATGAAGCGACATACGTTAAAAATGTAATAAAATAAATTGTACACTTAATATACATCATCTCATCAAATATGAAGTTTATTGAATGTGTATGTTAGAAAATAACCTGTGGGTCTACTGCCTCCCCTGTAGCACCGTATGTGTTCGTGTTTTGAGTAAAGAAACAGTGGATGGTATTCTCATTCTGACCAGATACATTCGGTAATGAGTGTCTTTTGATTGAAAAACATGACCAACTTTTCTTTCAACATTATATTCTTTGATTGGTTAATTTTAAATTTGCTTAGGTTACCGCAAGGTCAGGGACTCAGGGTAGAGGTCAATTCAGGTTGTTACGCCTGGAAATGGATTATATGGATAGCTTTTTAAAAGTAGGATGGGCATATTGTAAAATTGACTAAAATGCGGGATTTTGACATCTGACTTTATCAAAAATCAGAATCCTGCTCAAGCTCCATACAACAAGATAAACAATGAAAAAGCCTTCTTTAGTATCATATTCAGGCACAGTGTTTTCGTACCATATGTATTCGCAGAGTTTGATTTTACATGTATTCATTCATACGTTCAATAGTCCCCTTAGGTCTATGTTCGCTATAACACACTATCCAGAGCACATCCAAATTAGCTAAGGCAAAATCAGTCTACTGTAATATAACACTTCAAGTAAACCTTGGGACGCCTGGGGATTTGGTTATACTCAACACAAATTGGTAAATCTATTGAATAGATTCTAGTTTTCTTAGGAAACAGGAGGGTTTCTGTATTAATCAAAAAGAGAAGTAAACATATCACGTTACATTTCACAAAATACCCGGTACTGTCTTATAACTTGGTTCACGTTACACTTGCATGTTGTTGTTGTCTTGTCGGCGTTGTGAAATGTCTTGTATTAATACTGAAAGAACCTTAGATTTTGGATGAAAAATAACCACGTCACGTGCAAAACACAACTTTAATATACTATACATTAAAACACGTCAATTTTGATAAAAAGAAATCCATATGCAATATGAAAACATAACTCTTTTAACTTTTATAGACTTAGTACCAACTGGCACGTGAGGTGATTATTATACGTAATTACAATATGATATTTAGCTATATACTTTGTTTGTCTCTTTCCAAGTTATTTGTGAAAGAATGGTATTCAAAAGTCTCAAAGATGTTGTTGTTATTAATATATATTTTCGAACACGCGATGGACATACTCATTCCAATCTCCTTCATTTCAAGGTATCTTACACAGTTGTTTGTTAATATTTGTCTCGGATATATTCATTGGTGATCATTAGGCTGATTCTGAAACAAAATGGAAATTTAGATTTTCTATTTGTCTACTTTGTTGATTATTTATAGAAAATACCATAACTTCACATTCAAAAATATTTTACCACCTTTCAAGCAGATTTACAGGTGCTATCAATCCATGAATTTTCTTGTCTGTGGACGTTATAGCCATTAAAAAAAACTCTTCAAAATTGGTCTTCTGTTTAAATGTTTTATCAAACTCAAAATTTATTTTCCCAGAAAATGTCATACATTTAAATATTAAGTATTCATAAAAATCGGTGTTTGTTGAAAACTACATCATTAAGGTATCAGCTGAAAATTTAACAGTCATTTCTTATGGCCAAATGTTTCTGTTTATCATAAGAACGGTATAAGCATTGTTATTTTCTTTCTTTGTTGATAAACGTATTGCCATTTAACTATCTGGAACATATCTTACATATCTCACAACCAATCATATCGTTTTGTAGGCGGCACAGTGATGACACGCCAAACTATAGCTTTTATACATGTCGAATAGAAAATTGTAACAGTTTAAAGTGCTCCAGATACAAAATTATGGTGCATAATTATTACCGCCCTTAAAATGAACAGACTTTACAACACTGATATTAACCAATATTTTCCACCAAAAATACTGGAATATAACCAAAACTAATCAAAACAGTGATAAAACAGTATTCTTGACCAACTATACCGGATTTTTAATATTTTTGACCAACAATACTGGAATATTGATGTTAATTTAACAATACTGGTATACCAGTATTTTTGACCAACGGTATTGGAATACAAAACCTTAACCAGAACTGAACAATACTGGACAATATTTCGGTATCTAGTATTGTCCAAATTTTTGTACCAGTATCTGGGACCTAAAGTATACTTTTTCTGCTCAAGATACAAAATTTGTTTCAACATATGTTTATAATTTCAGATGTACATTCAAGGAATATTTCCTAACTCGAGCCTGTGTCTTAGTTTAAAAGGTCTGTAGAAATTTTGAAATATTCATAAATTCAATGTTATTTCTTTATCATATTTCTTAACCCCAATTCATCAAATGAGACGGAAGACAATGTAAATCATATTTGTGACATTTTCTAAAATACAAAGACACGGAGGTTTTTAACCTTCGTTGATCATTTCGTAGTCTCAGTGGCGTAACCAGAGGGGGGAGCACAGAAAAAATGTATGCCCCCCGCTCGCCCCACCCCCCACCAAATTAAATAAAGAAAAGTACAGAGTTTCAATATATAGTACATAGGTAATGTAACTATGCAAAATTTAACCCTTTTATGGGTTAGTTTTTCAAGATTTTCCCAAATTTGCGCATATTTTGACAATAATTTAAGAAAAAACTCTAGTTTTCATCAAAATAGTACACATTTTTATGAATTTTAGCAAAATTTGGATGATTTGCTACATGAAAAAAAATGGGGCGTACCTTTTTGTGTCTGAACAAAAACTCGTGTTCAAAATAGGTCATTACGTTCCAGATATATAAGCTGTTGCTAGAAAAAGTGGAAAACAGAAGAAACTGATGCAAAACAGAACTCTGCCGGCCGACTGCAGCAGAGAAAAACAACATATTGACCTTTTATGTCAGGATATTTCTCAAGCAAAATGGTTAAAAGTATCCTGGCACTGATATTTTAAGTAGCCATTTTCTGTAGCATAGAATATTACCTGTCTTTGGTCTTTAAACTACATAATTTTGATGCTCGTCTACACTTCGACAAGCTGGGAGTTTGATTGTTGTTGTTGTTTTAATATACAGGGTGTCTCAATAAATACACAACGAACTTTGAACTTTTCTTTTGAGATAACAGAGCATACGTTATAATTTTATAGTAGACCTTTAGTTTTTACAAGATTTTTTGTGTGTAATTTGGATCTCTGAATCAAAAATTACTGCATATTTTGTAAAGACTCCAAAACTCTTGATGGTTCGATTTGTTAATCTGTAAAGATTCCCAATTATTGGTGACGTAATGGAGCACACTTTGAATGGAAATTGCTAAAAGCATCACATGATTAGGAGAAGGATCCCCTGAACTCATTTCATGGCATAATGATCTGATGTAATGAGGATCTGCCGATATTAAGCAGTGTAGGCGCAATTTGCTCTACTAATGGGCTCATAGCTGGTAGAAAGTTTTGGTTCTATCGCATCTTACATGTACATACTTAAACCTGTCCATGTCCAAATGATGTCAGTGAATAAAACGCCAAATACACCTCGTTTGCTGCAAGTAACTTACTACAATTTATTCCACATGGTCTCTAGATCTTCTTATTGGTTCATTGCAATGATCATGTTAACAAAGTGATGTTAGTGATGGTAAAGATGGTTAAAAATCCATAAAAAGATCCAGGCTAAAAGCCCAATTTCTCACGACACATGGTCAAATCCGCATAACCTCAACATTGCTGATTCAACCAAAATAACACCCAGCCCAGCAGGGCACCATAACAATCACTGGTTGGGCGCAATATTGGGTGCTTAGTAGATAAACAAAGTTTAAGGGATATTGGCACTTACAAGCAGGTTGTTGCGTCTGGTCGAGTTAACATGTTGCGTCCCCTTGACGGGCATTGTGTTCTTAAACTTCGTTATCTTCCGTTTTTTCCTCGTTTTCTGTCAAAGACTTTTACAGTATTTACAGTATAATTAGTTGACATCTTTTTTCGACGGTTTTGGTAGAAATTGTATCTTAAACTACCCGATTGTTTCACCAGAAGTAACAGATTCAAGGAATATGAGAGTATCATGAAGATTCATATTTTAATTTGAAATTTAGACCTGTTTCAGTTAAAGATGAAGTTAAGATACCAGCTTCTGTTAGGTACAGGATAGGTAAGATTTGTTTGGATTAATTGTGCTCTAGTTGGTTGCAGAATACTGTCATATTCTCCTCATTTCAAGTTCTGTATTTCTTAAACTGGAAGTTTAATCTCACAAATCGGATCAAAGTAGATTTAAAGGGCTTTCTTAAATCCTCCATATCTTTGGAACAGGACAAAAAGCATGTTGTAGAGTAATCTCTCTTTCGAAAAACATATATTACTATTATTAAATGTTTTGTCAACTATTTTTAATATTTGTTATTTGCTCGTTGCATTAATATTGGGACAAGCTGTAGATGTAACAGTGTGATTATTTAGTTTGAACCTAAGATGAATCGGCCATCGGTCAAAAGTTTATAAATGAGCTCTAAAGAAGATGAGTTGAAGGGTGTATCACATGAAAAACTACATTAAACTTCATTAACAAAAATTAAAGTACCTATTAATAGAAGCATCAATATTCGAAAATACCATAGAAATAAAAAGCTGGGGAAAGAAGAGATAAGTATATATTAAACATGGGGAAATGATCACAAAGTGATTTAAAACGACCAAAGTCATATGTAAAATGACTGTTAGGTGTTGAAGCTTGACAAACAAACATCTTCAATGTGTCTGTAGAATCTTTACAAATTACAATAATGTAATTTATTAGAATTTAGTGGATGTTAAGTAAAAGCGCACATTAATTTTAGAAATGTTGAAGAAATAGAGTGATGCGAACATTTACATTTATGTCATTTTATAGACCTGAGGTAACCTATTAGTATTATTATGATACCATTGTTATCTCTATGTCTGCTCTCTTGTGTGAAGGAGAAAATAAATATTATTTTCAAGATCTGTTGTTTCGTGTAAACGTACGTGACATTTCATTTGCTATTTTCTTTCGGACTTCAGGGTATAATCGGATGTAGTGTACTATGAGGGGTCTGGAGAATAATATTGTTTTCAGATCTCAAAAGTATAGTCACAATGCTTCTTACTTCGTTGAATATATTCATCAGTACTTTTGTCAAACGTAATAAATGAAAGTTATAGTATCTAGTCCAGTAAACCAATTACTTGTTATGGACGTTTCGTCTAGTACCAGTTGTTTTTCTCAACAATATTATGGGAATGACAATCCCCTTTTGTTTATACTATTTGACGATTGATTGGTAAAAGAAAATACCAAGTTCCCTCCTTTTTAGTAACTTTCAATATGAAAAACCATAATTTCATAATACTAAATTACTGCATTAGCTGTTGAAATGGGTTTTGTCACCTTTTCTGCTTGAGCTTTGAGCCTGCAAATAATTTGCAACCACAAGTTAATCGAGAGCATTATTAATCTTGCAGTAGGCACTTGATTTACCTTTTCACCTGTTTTACTAGGTGGTACATGTTATATAAAGCACGATAACACGATAGTCCAAAGGTTTGCTAGTCCAAAAATGTATTTTTGCTATACCCGAGTATTCACCAGACCGAATTCGAAATCTATTGAAAGGTATCCTGAAAGTATCCTTGTTTGTCTTTTTGTATGGATATGGATGTATCAGTACAAGACAAAAACTAAGAAAAGTATGATTATCTTTGTTGTAATAAAAACTGTAAAAATAGTTGTCTCATAGTTTCATAATCGTTGGATTTTGGTTCCGCGTGTGTTAGGAACATGCTCAATTGGATAAAGAATATTACTCTTTGGTAATAGCCTACAAAATAAATTACAAAAGACAATCTGACCACGGCCAAACGACACAGGGAAAGCTGTTAAAAAGTCCATCTATCAATTAAGTCAAGTCAAGTTAAGGTGGATAATATTTAAGAGTAACTGTCTGAGAAACCCAGGCAATACCAGGAAAACGAGGGTCAGCGGATTTGTACCATATTTTGGGTATGGTACAAGGTCTCAAAGTTATGCACAGTGATAACATTAAAAAAAATCTCTACCCCCCTAGGCTATTATACAGCACCCCCCCTCCCCCCCTAAAATGACCCCCAGAAAGCTCCCTTGTCGACAAGAAAACAGTTGAAAAATCAGTATCTTTGAGACATTCAAAGGCAGACATGGGTACAGTTAATCACAAAAAAACTTTATAGGTGAGAAGAGCAGGTTTTCTTTGTTGTTATTATTGTTTTTCATGTGAATACCGTACTGGGTTATTCCATTTTTTCATAGGGGTGTTTTCACAATTTTACAGTTTTGGACAAATGTGAAAA
>JXSR01S004209.1:55276-65764 GCA_000969725.1 Ophiothrix spiculata
GTTCTGTCACAAGTCACCTTCTTCAGGGTGAGCTTTTTATACTCTTCCTATACATCGGTTATTTTGTCATCTTCAGAACCTTGGACTATGGCCACAATACTTCGCACAAACAGTTACGAACAGTGTTTAGTCCGTCTAGAAGGACCACGCGACTTCCTCGCTACTTGCTTCGCTCGCTGTTCGTACGAAGTACTGTGACCATAGTCTTAGCCATGAGAGATACCTGCTGTTTATGTTGTTTTATCTAAACCATACATTACAAAATAATTTGGAAATACTTGTTGTAAAGCATGGAGGGGGTCATATGTTTTTTGTAAATCACAAAGGAGGGGCATGTACTATTAAGAGGTGGTTTTCCATTTGCTCTCGCCCCCCCCCCCCCCGGTGATGTTCAGTGAACATTGGAATACCTGCTGATGCACTTGCAGACATGAATACTTATTGACAAATCTCAATGCAAGCATGAAATCCTCGCAATGTTCTCATAACGCCTGCTCGTGTCGTCGATGCTTTCGCAAACCTTTCGCAATGCATTGAAAATGCATCACCGATTAAGTCCTTAATGGGACTGGGACCAAACCTTAACTCAACTGATCAAAAGGCTCACATTTACCAATCTCCGCCAACTTTCTAATACTCTGTTTCAGGTTTTGTAGGAGGAAGTAATCATCTGCAAAGTGGTGGTTCTGCTAACTACCTCTGTCTTCCCGAGACGCCTACTTACGCTGGTAATAGTTCCTCCAATGCAGTAAATATATCTCTCATATACAGCACAGAGCTCCAGTACCCAAATTTCGCAGCATTAGAAGACCTTCATCCTCAGAATGCGGCATGCTCTGTATGTCAAACAATGAATGGGCGCACTTCTATTCTTATGGTGCCAGCTAGGAACGTGTGTCCAGAAGGGTGGACCGAAGAGTACGTGGGTTATCTTATGACAGCCGGGCAACAAGAGAAGCGCACAGAATATCTCTGCGTTGATTCGAATCCAACACCTCAAATTGATGTTGTTAGAGTTCAAAAGGGGGTATCTTTGTATGCAGTCGGGGTTCAATGCAGTGATAGTATACCATGCTCGCCATATGTACAAGGTGGTGAATTGACGTGTGCCGTGTGCAGTAAGTAAACCTGTTGGAATGAGAATAACTTTTTTCAATTGATATTTGCTTCTGAGAACTGTGACATTACCTAATTGTCGAATGTGTATTATCTACGTAGGCCTACCGACCCTGTAATTTTGGTTGGAGGACGACTTCTACAAATTACTTATTTCTTATTATACATGGGTAACAAATCGGACGTATACTTATATAATGTAAATAATATATATATCACTTCACATGGAAATGTCAAACATTATGGCTAGGCTGATTTTGAGATATAGGAGGTTGAAACTGTATATTTTCAATGATTAAATCGTTTAGTACGAAAACGTATTATAAATACGACAATGTTGAGATTTTATGACCTTTAGATTCAAAAATATCCGTAGGACAATCAGTTAGGTCTCCATAGGATATCCCTGGGACAATCAGTTAGGCCTCCATTAACCTAGTTCCAAGTTGGAATTAGCACCTTGTACATTTTAGATATTCAACAGATGATAATCACAGAATAGGTGATAATGCTAAAGCTACATGCACATCGTGTATACTAATCTGAACACGGTCAATGTCACAACTGTGTCCCTGCTGACAAAGATGATATAGATACAGATAGTTAAGTTCATTAAAATATAGTTAATGACCAAGATAACATGGCAATCAATGTCCATGAAAAGGATTTCGATAAAAATAAACGTCCCTGTGAAAATGTACTTTTTAAAGAAGTTTTAACCTGTGTTGCAATCTCAAAATGGACCATATTGATTCTCTGGAGACTGATTAAAGCACTTGTGCAAAAGTAAAAAAAGCAAATGTGAATAGTATAGGTATGATAAATAAATACTTATATGAAAATATTATAATGAAACTACAACACTCAGCTGTTTTCATTTCTTAGCATGATATACCACGCGAGTCAAAAAAAACTGCAATAATTAGATGGAAGCCATATTGTAAGAACAATTGTAATTTCGAACAACTAATATTAATTTCTAAATAGATCATGAATAAAGCTTTCAAAGGGTGAAAGAATGGTGCAAATTGATAAAGGCATTGCGAAGATATCCTTATTTGAATATTATGGTATGAAAACAGCACTGTCCAAATGAGTATACATTGTCAAACGACAAGTACCAATATTGAATTGAATTTCGTCCATGCACCTCTTGAATAATAACACCAACTGATTACTTTTAATTGCTCCAGTGAAAATCTCCTCTTAATCTATTAATTTACAAATAAAAGATAATTTAAACGGTCTTTCCAAGTGCAAAAGGACACGTTTGGGGTACTGTCTTAGAAGGGACAGCTTATCAATCAATCACTGTTTAAAATGTCTCAAGATCAGTTCACAAACGAGCAACGTGCTCTTATTGCTGGGGTTTATTTTACCACCAAATCTCATGCAGAAGTGAAACGGAGATTCGGTGTGCATTCTCAAAATTGGGTGTACCATGTGCATCCACCATCTATGAATTCAGGCGAAATTCAAAAGAACAAGAACAGTCCATAAACTAAATAAAGAGAGATCTTGAAGACCGCGAACGACAAGAAGCAGGAGAAACGTTGATGAGTTCGTCAGGCAAGGTATCCCGAAGTGAGCTCGCAAAGAAAACCTCTGCCACATGTGTCCCAGTCCACGTTCAACGGAATATTGAATATTCAGGGCCACCAAGCTCAAACGGCCCTTTTCAACGTACCCAAACCAAAGAGAAAAGAGTATGTCATAATTGTGTCCTACATAATGAATAAAACATATGCACGACAGTTGGACAGAACTGTTTTTATGCCTTCCTATTCAAATAAGTGTATCTCTATGACGCCTTATCAATTTTCCCCATTCTTTCACCATTTTAAAGGTACATCTGTGATCTATTTAGATATATACATTTCATGTTCATGGCATCTCTTGTTCTTAAAATATGGCTTTTATTTAACTATTGCAGTTTTTTTGACTCACTCGGTACACTGCAAATTTTGCCGAACACCAAACGCTAGTGTTCTGTCAGGCTTAAATGGCATATTTTGACACTCACGATACGTTCTTTTGAACTTTTGAACACATCGGATGACTAAACACCTGCGTGCCACACGAGCATCAGGCATGTTTTCATATGTTCATTTTTGAACACTAATGTTCAAAATTGACCATTTTGAACACTAATTTGAAAAGAAAAGAACACATGATTGAAACATTCAAATTCAAGTGTTTGAACACGTGTAAGATGTTAAATAAGTGTAACAAATGTCAATTATTTGTCATACTACAAATCTATAGGAAACATAATATGAGCAATGTTTAATTTTTCTGAGACTTTGAAGTGGTAGCATGCAGCGATATACCGTATCGTATGTGTCAAAATATGCCATTCAAACTTGGCAGAACACTAGCGTGTAGTGTTCGGAAAAATATGCAGTGTACTTTAAATGGATATTGGATGTTTGTTTAAAAATCACAAATAACACAATGAAGTTAAACGACAACCAAAATCAGAATTCAAAATTATAAATTTTCCCGATTGTTGTAAACAATATTTCATATTCTGCAGGCGGCTATCTTCCTACATTTTATTTGCTGATGCCAGGCCAGCCGGACGTATATAGCTTATACCGGATACAATCACCTTGATAAAATCACTTATATCAACTTTTTAGGAGCCGTGAACTTCTTTACGAAGCTTAGTCGGAGTTTTGATTTAACAGAAAAAACAAACATAAGTTTGTGCTAACAATTCTAGGACGCGATCAGTGTACTATGCGCTGGCACCAACGGAAGACCTGAGGTCTTCGATCAGCGTCCGTGTCCACATCAAATGTACTTTTTTTTTTTCAAAATCAAAATGTAGTTCAACCTAGTTTAGGACCAGTACCTACTTGTCCCAGTTTTGTCAAGTTTAACAACAATTGGTTTTGTGCAAGTTTGATCAGAAGTTTCGTTCCACCGACTGGCGAACATTGGGTTTACTTGTGTCGACTTTCAATGATGGATTCAAGACGAATGGCTTGTGACCGATATGGACAATTTGACAGCGGACCTGATCACAATGATAATAGTGAAATGGGCGGAGGAATAAGTATTGCACAATTCAAGTAAGTAATGATTTTGAATTTTCCGGGCGAACTCCAATAAGTTCCAAGTAAAGTTGCAAATCTCGTTTAATATATTGTGGTACATGGTCTCGCTCCGTAACATAAGTCAGATATGAAAAATGAGTCGTCAGGTCGAAAGAGAACATAATATTAAATTGAAAGCGGGAATGTGAGCAAATTAATGTTCAGACTGTATATTAATCTTTTTAAATATCGGATGGAAAAGGTGTTTGTTTTTCAGTTTCGGAATAATTAAGTGTTGTTTTCGAGTGACCCCCAAAACACACCATCATCCACCCCACCCCCACACCACATACACCCCACACCAACACACCGGTAGCCGCGGACGGTATCACTAATTTTTTTTCTAAATGTTGCAATGGATAATGTAGTTGTAAACAAATGGTAGAAGGTTTTTGCACTGTCTTTATGGGCGTATTTTGAATGAACTTGAGTACATATAGTGCGTATATGATTATAAAAATCCAATAGTATAGCCATAGGTGTTAATTATCTTTTGTAAAAGGGCTCGTAATTATTAAAAATATTTTCTTGGCTATTTATATTACGCTAACACATAAATGTCCGAAAAATACAAATGCATTCTTTTTGGGACATTTATGTCACTATTGAGTTTTCTGAAAATTCCGAGTGTAAATTGTATATAGAGCCACAAAAGCTATCTGCTAACCATTACGAGACTTTTACAAAAAAGAAAATAATTTTGATTGCTTGTACACACATTAATTCAAAGTACGTAGCATCAATTCACCTAAAGTTCAACTATTTGTTCATAACTACATTTATCCGTTGCAAAATTTAGAATGTAGGCATGCAGGAAACTTGCAGTTCGGGTATTATTTTTTTCGAGTCTTGACAACCCTTTGAATTTGTCGGTGATGATTCGAAGCACCAGGGAGAATGGTTTTAGGTTAATGCATGCAAGTAAAACTATGTTGTTTAAGGTCAAATATCAACTCTCAGAAACCTTTAATTGGCAATACTAGAAACTGTCCAAATATTCATCGAATGAGTTGAACTACCGTACATACCATATTATTAATCAAGATAGCTCATATCCATCTATCTCAGGCTACGAACTTATTGAACACCCCTCGTATTATGAGTAGGAATAATAGAATTTCTATAGTTTCTATAGAATTTGAAGCACACTCCTCCAATAATTACTCATAAGCTCATGATTTATGTAAGTATTGCAGCGCAAAGATTTCGTAAACATCTGACTTTAAATGTCGAAACTCTCATAATAATTGCTCTTGTGTATTGTTGCCGAATTGGCAAATTAAAAAATGCTAGCCATAAGATAACAAGGTGTGTTTATCTAGCATGTTCAGCATGTTCAATACGTCTAGAAGAAGAGATTTCTAATTTGGTACGTCCTGAAATAGATAGAGATTTATCCAATTTTACACTTGCAAGGCTGACATCAAGGCCTACCTATCTTTCCAATGGCCTCCATTTGATATACAGATTTTTTTTCCTCTTATTATATTTTACCAGATCTGCTCATGTGTACAACAAAGTTATGCTGATAAGTCTGATAGTTTCGGTTGTGCTATTGCTGACAATGGCGACAGGATTAATTTCGATTCACGTCCGAAATTCAAAGTTGCAAAGTGATTTAGAACAAATCCAAATGTTGGCTACTAACATGTCGTCGACGATCAGATATCTTGGCGAGCGGAGTAAGGAGGTTGCCAATGCCTCTGCTGCATTTGCTCAGGTAAGGACTCCATTGCTCACAAACGTATGACGCATGCGTGAGGTGACGTCATATATGAGCTTGGAACCAATCAGAATCGTCGTCTCAGTGCGTTGACGCGTTCAAAATGGCCGCTTACAAAAAACTATACGCAGACAATTGTTGATAAGGTTATTCGCACAGAACAGATGCAGAAAAATAGCTACTTAACCCTGGTCCACCTAAGCTATTTGCTACTACGTCGACACCTGTCCCCCCCCCCCCTGTGAAAATGAAATTGACACGCCAAAAGTGTGGTTGTTTTATACCATAGTATAGGGGGTAGGGTCTCCTCTTTCCATTGATACCAAAATCATGAAGTCGGGAAATTTCGCCGAAATCTGATTTTCGGCGAAAATTGACTTAAATTCAAAAATTCGCTATAAAGTTATAAATATCGGATTTTCATCCGGTTTTTTTTCTTCTAATAAATGAAGGAAATGGTATAGTTCTAATATGTTCTGTTACTTTAAGCTTCTAAGCATGCAGATATTTTTTTCAAAATGGCGACTTTTTTATGAGGGGGTGGTTACCACCCCTCATACCAACTGACTTTGACGGCTTACCTTACCTTGGGGGTACCCGAATTTATTTCATAAAAATGACCGCAAAGGATGTAAAAACAACTACTTAGATGCCCGGGGTCACATTGTTTAGCGGTTTGGGGCGATCGGTGACAATCTGTTAGGGCCCCCCTTCCCCTCCCCCTGAGGTGGACGAGGGTTAAGGTAGGTATGTTGTAAGCAGGCATGACCAAGAAAAGGTGAATTATTATAGGCTTGTGTTTGAGGATTGAGGGGTGAATCAGGTGATACTGCCTTAACAAAATATAAGCATTCTTATATCAACGAAATGGTAAACACTAATGCTACATGTATTTAAAGAAAGGATGTTCAGCTTATAGACTAATCCGAAAATCTTAACTTCATTTCTACTTTAATACCGCTTATATAATGAAAATGGGGGTAGGTACATGTTTTATAGGATGCATAACCTACTGGTACTTTTCCGGGGCATATCCATTGTTTTCTTGATAATTTCCGGAATTATATATTATTCTATTTGAAACAGGCACAACGTTCCAGACCGACTGATGGCGCTGTTTTCACACGCTGGGGAAACATCACGTGTCCATCAACGTCTGAGCTGGTTTACCAAGGTAATATCTAGCAATTTTAAGATAAGATAAATTCCCTATTGAAAGAGTGAGGTGCAGGATTGTGTCTTTTTGACAAAATTTTCCGATTCAATGGTAATGCTCATTTCATTATGTTCAAGAACGGCGCAATTCTACCAACAGATAAAATACTGCACCTTGGCGCTATTGAAGTGATGATACAACAGTCTGGGTCAGTCTGGGTCAGTCACGAGTCTGGGTTGGTGCAGCAACCGGTCCACACTATACAGCTCACAGCGATTATATAACACTGCTTTGGCTGGTGAACACTTTCTGAGTGGGTAATTCAAATTAATGCCATAAGCCCCGTGAAGATTAAGGACCTGCTGCCGGGTAAATTAATCCGATCATAAAATAAAAGCAACAAATATTCAATAAGGCTGATAGAGACAATGCGCATGTTCAAATCCATATTTTACGAATTGGTTTACAAAATTGTAAATTCTCCAGCTAAATGTTTTGTAAACAATAGGCTTACATGGACTGGTGAACGTAATGAAAAGGAATTACAATTTACACATGTGCTAGTTTTACAAATGCTGAGAAATAAATTGTTAACAATTCGCAAACTAAGGATTTGAACAAGCCTATGAACCAAATTCATAAACGTAAAGTCTGTCTTATAAATAACCTCCCTGAAAATCGCGTCCAAAATATTCAAACAATTGTGCTTCTACGCAGCCCATGCATACGCGTAATTCAGAATTCAAATCACCTGACACAGCTGACGCATGACGATCGTTTTGGCTGGTCAATTTTCCCCCTTGGCGTGGCAATCGCGGGAACAACCTATCACATGCAACCAGGCCCGTAGCCAGGATTTTTCCAAGGGGGGTGCGGATTTTCAAAAAGTGGACCTTTTGGAGGAAAAATTTTCATTTTTGGTTGACCCTAAAATAATTTTAGTAGTTTTTTATCAGTTTTCCAAGCATTTTGTGTAGTATTTTATTAAAAATCGACCTACATTTGCTTGATTTGGTGCTTTATGTGTTCTTTTGGTGGTCATTTAGCGAATTTTTGTGGACCTTTTTTGTACATTGTCAAATTTGGGGGGGGGGGGGGTGCGACGCCTCCACCGCACAACCCCTGGCTACGGGCTTGGATGCAACTGCGTGAATTGCAGTGTGTCGCGTACGGAGCAAAGTACTACTTGACAACACGCGTTAATGAGTAAAAACCCGCGAAACGGGGAGCTTATTTCGAAGATTGACTGTAGCAGATTTTTAAAACTATTGTAACCTAACAAATGATTTTTAACAAGGAAAAACCAGTAATGCGTGTGGATTGAATATTCAGAAAACTCATTGTAAAGGAGGTCTCCTTCCAAATGTGCTGCTAGCTCGTGGAATTTAGCGATTATTGTCAATGTTGTAGGATTGTTGGATATTAAAGATATATTATACAACTTGACCATGGATACTAGTATTCCAAAGTACCTGTAAAAACATTTTCCACTTTGGGATGAGATTTTCTGTAGGTATCTAATTAAGTACAAAATCAGGATAGGATGGAAAAATTGTGGATTTGTGGAACGTGATCCAGAAAATAACAGTTCACCTAAATACGAGAGTCATTCAAAAAGTTCTACCTGTTGTATCATACTATTGTTCTATTAAAGATATAGCTACATGAAATGTAATTTACACATACTGGAAAATTGTATCAATTCCTTTTCTAGATTTTTGCAGGTGATCTAAAAACCACAGTAAGGTTTGTTATACCGGAAACGGTCAAAATATGTGCAACATTTTTAAAAGAGGCTCAGGTACAGTGAAATGAAAAGACCATAATATGTAGTATTACTATACAGTGAAAATTTTACGAATCATAAGAATGAAGATGAAATTATACGGGATGATTTAAAAAGCTGAACTTAACTGAAAATAATTGTCATTCGCAACACCAACAATAACAAATAGCTCCTGCAGCAATATTATTATAATCACCAAAGACACGGTTTACGAAGAAATTGACCTTAATAAAACAAGATGTGAATTGGTGGCATTATGGTATTGATGTGATTGTTTCACTATGCGTAGATGATTTGCTTGGCTATATTTGTGCAAATTTCCAAGTTGCTACCTTTAATACAACAAAAGTTATGAATCAACAGGTGGAACTGTTCGAATGACCCTCGTAGTACATTTGTGTACGATCGATGTTGTTGAGAGGCGGAGTACCACAGAGTGGGGTGCATGAAGCAAAGTTGTATAATTCATTAGAATAAAACGTCAAACAATATCAATTTTTCATTTCCTCATCGGTCCGTCATCAATACCACAAACAGTCTATGGGTCAAAACATAGTTCTTTTGAGCTATCAAACATTTGGCGCAACAAGTCTTTGTTATTACATTAATTCCAATGCATCTTCTAATCAATAACGGATGCTTGATGTTGAAAATCACCAAACATTTGACATCAAACAAAATTTTGTGGTGAATTGATTTTTCATCACCAAGCATCCGTTATTAATAGAAAATACATTGGAACTATATATCGGATTATATTATAACAAAGACTTGTTGCACCAAATGTTTGATAGTTCAAAAGAACTATGTTTTGACACTTAATTCAGATTTTACCGATCCAATACCGTATGTAATTAAATATCAAGAAACGACTTTAAAATATCATAACTTAATGTCAAAATACAGTCATAGTCGTTTTCAAATTCGAGTAAGGCAAAGCCGGGATATAGTATGTAAGTATTGCTCCTAATAATGAGAGTTCTCTTATTTGACATCAGGTAAAAGACATCGTTCAATTTTGCATTTTGTAGAATAGCATTGAATATTCCTGTCACAACAATTATGTCAATTTTACATTTTCTTTGTCACTTATTATTTACTCTACAGGTCTCGTCGGAGGAAGTTACTATTCCCACAATGGAGGGGCTGCACAATATCTGTGTCTTCCCGAGACGCCTGTCTACGCTGATGTTAGTCCATCAGTTGCAGAGTACAGATCTACTATATATAACACAGAGTTGCAATACCCCGGGTTTGCTGCGTTAGAACACCTTCAACATCAAGATGCCGCTTGTTCGGTGTGTCGAACCCTCAGCGGACGGACTTCCGTTCTCATGGTACCAGCCAGGAATGTTTGTCCTAAAGGGTGGACCAAAGAATACGCAGGTTATTTAATGACAGCTATGCAGGAGCATAAGCGTACAGAGTATTTATGTGTTGACTCGAACCCTACACCACTAAGGAATGGTGCAAGGGATCAGAATGGGGCTTTGTTGTACCCAGTCGAGGCCCACTGTGATGAAAGTAACATGCCATGCCCGCCTTATGTGCAAGGATATGAATTGACTTGTGCTCTCTGCACTAAGTAAATATCTAGAGACAGTAT
>JXSR01S004210.1:23743-44790 GCA_000969725.1 Ophiothrix spiculata
TATTATTGCATCTGTTACAACACTTTCTAAGCTTTAAAATGACACCTTATTTGTTGAAATTGATCAAGGCGATCAAATTTTACAACAGAAAATCTGCTAGAAATACGTATTATTTTCTTTATTTTTTGCTACCTATTTTCACCCGTATCTTGAAAAGTGTTCTGTCGCAAAGTCTCCCTTATCAGTGAGATTCATCACATATTAAGGTATTCCAGATGGAAGGAATTCCCCTGAAATAACTTCCCTTTACGGAATGAAAAACAGCTCAGGCTTACAGGTAAAAAAATAACACAAAATTATATTCTACAATTGACATCTTCTACTTTCTTAAGAAAAATACTTTGCATCCCAGATGTCCTTTGCAAAAGTATAAACTGAATTGTATTCTAACATTAGTTATTGTAACCCACTTATGTGAATCTTTATTGATATCAATCTCACTGAAGTAAATTCACGATTTTGGCTTTGATTCAATACGGGAGAAATTTGGAAGCCGCCATGTTTAATACAGTTTGTGCATGCATTTATGAGTCTAGTTCATCGACTTCATTCAATCAGATTTGAGAAAAACTGCCGTTGAGATTGATGAGAGCATGCTCGGCAAACATGATAAAGAATATGCGTGGCAATCGTTATATCGTTTTGTTTCCCTGAGGAGGTGTCAAATAAAATGTCTGGAGTTTGCATAACAAAGAAGATGCTCACTTTACCTTTGGAAGCCATAAAATCTAAACATGACCGTAGGAAGCTCACTTCGTATAAAGCCTTTTTAAAATGAACGTTCACCAACATGGGACATTACTGGCTTTGTGATACTGGAAAGCTATAAACCGGTGTGATAGTTATGCAAGTCCACTGAGCTCAAGGTCCTAAGACTCTAAGTCCTAGTTTTCTTAGTCTGGGAGATAACAAAGGCTAGGGATAATAGTCCGGCGGACTTTAGTTCCTAGGTATTAAAGTCCGGCATTAAGTTATGCAAGTCTGAGTATGGACTTTTATTCCTTTGGAATCATTGCCCATGGACAATCATTCCTTGAAATTAATGTCTCGTAGACAACGAACCCTCAGATTTCGAAGTCCGGGAATAAATACAACCCGAGTTAAGCGTCCGTTGGATGTCCATTACTGAGATTCGTTGTCCGAGTAACTCACATTTCCCAAGTTAATGGTCATTTAAAACGCGGAGTAATTATCTAAGGAGAAATGCTCATACAATTCTAATTATATTTTACACCCATTTTACGTTGATCTGCCCTAAGAAAAAAATGCATAAACACAAAATAAATAAATAAATAAATAAAAAGTAAATAAATAACGGGGAAAATGTTTACGGCCAAGCCTTTTGATTACTGTATAATATTACGCACTTAGACTTGGAAATTAGACACATTTTTTACTAAAAATAAGAAGTATTATAATTCATAGTACTGTTACAGTGAATTCGAACCTGGCTCACTAGATTCACAGTCCAGTTGCTTTACACTGCACCATCGGAGCAGCTGCAAGTCATCGTCGATTTTAGCTTATTTATCATGCTCTTTGTCATTGATAAACACAGCGTAAACGGACATTTAATCCAGGTGGACACTTATTACTGTGACTGCTGTGACAGTAACAAAGGTTTGTTATGCTATGATTCTTAGTCGGTTAATAACTACACTATAACATTCATGCTAGGTACCGAGGTCCGGGTTAAGACTGTATTTCCTAGGAACAGGGAATACAGTCTGAGGCAAGGAATCACGGAGGCAAGGAATCACAGTCCCCCGGACTATAATCTCGGGGGACCTTTAGCGCTTTCACACCGGATTTATCATTTGCACTATTTAGCGGAAAAACAACTCAACCTAGATCTACAAGAGATCAAATATATCATGCATGACAGAGAAATATGGTCCGAACATGTAGCCAGTACTTCTTCAATTCCATCCACGGACGACCCATGATGATGATGATGATGATGATTATCATTATGATGTCAAGCCACTGAGCAGGCGCTGCCATGGCAGCGATTTCGTGATCATAGCTAAATCGGGGTCTATGAGGAAATTGGACTTAAATTAATTTCTTAAATTTGTGGAATGGGATATTGCGAGATTCAGTGGGGTTAGAGTTAGGCTATTGTAAAAGTACATGTGTAAAATAAAATGTGACCGTCCATCCCAGACAGCCGTAAATGTCATTTTCACGTTCTTAAATATTTGCACAGACCATGTTATAAGGATTAAGGCTACAGTCCCTAAAAACGTCTCGCTCGGCTGAATGCCATGTTTACTGCAAGTTTTCACCTACTTACAACTATCAGAATATCACAATTTTTGGCGTTCATATTGAATATTTATATATAGAACTTTACTAGGGATTTCACGTCCATTATCAAGGTCAAAATTACGGCTCAAGACTACTTCGAAAAAGTTGACTCTTTTTCGCCGAAACCTCATGATTTCATGATGTTCGAACAATTCGACTGGTTTCAAATTTTGACAGATTGTAGGTTTAATACTTCTTATTGAATTACAAACAATATTTTATAAATATGCTGAGTTGATTTTGTTTGAGCTGTGAATTGTCTGTTTTAAGTATCTACATTTTGTCTGATTTACGCATTCGCATAATTTACTTACAAATTGAGCATTCCAATGAGACAAAAATTGCTTAGGGGCGGCTTCAAAACTCAACCAGCGGTTGTCTGCCGGTTCTGGGCGGTTCCGGGCGGTTCTGGGCGGTTTGCTATTGTTTATTCCGGTTGAACCGCCCAGAACCGGCAGACAACCGCCGGTTGAGTTTTGAAGCCGCCCCTTATGTAAACAAAAGAAAAATACGGCATTCTAATGTTTATGTTCTAGATTTTAGTTCACAATCTCAACGCTGCCTTGATAGCTCAGCGGTAGATCCCTCGCTTCGTAATGCATGACTAACCCCAGCCATAATCCATGGTTCGAGTCCCCGCAAAGGCAGTGGAAACTATTTATCTTTTCATGATTAAAAAATATTTAGAATTAACATTTTCCTGAGCAGATGGATTCCCTTTACCCTTTAAATGACACCTCACTTCAGTTATGTATAATTATTATATACCATACCGTATTATATTCACAAGACATAATAACACACCGTATGCAAATAATACTATGGCATAACTTTGAAATAATTCATGTTGCAGTTATCGCCCACTGTACGCTACACCACAGAGAAACAGAGATGACACTAAGCTCAAAACACGGCCACAATAATAGCGTAGTATGTGGACAAAAACGAATATTCCTGAGTTAGACTGCTCAAAAGACTCATCCGTAAATAATCAATACATGTGTTAATAACAGTTTTCATGCTCTACTAATTTCATGATGTCTTACATGAAGGATGAACAAAAGACGAGGACGCATTTTGAAGAATGCTGCACAGCTTGCACCCAATTAAGCGTAATACACGTCAAGGGCGATGTCAGGATTTATTTGAGTAGGATTATTCATAATGCGTACTCGTTTCTGTAATTGGAGCCACTGACCACGCGATCAGCCAAGAAACGTCAACAAGCGACTATTGAGAAATGGTAATCAAATGAGCTATGAAGTATATGGGGATAAAGTGTCAGGGGCCTGGCTACACAGCGACTTTTGCATTGCTAAACCAAGTCTTACGTGTTTTTTCAATGTGCTCTATCAGGTCCTTTGAATTATCGTATGCTAATGAGTATGGTGTCACGAGAACGAGAATTTCATGATATTGATTGACATGTGTGTTCAAAGTTGATAGCTTAAAGGATGCGAGCGTGATAGGCCAATGCAAGTTGGTATGTAGAAACTCCATAGCGAATGCGCTGACCGGGTCTTGTTTCAAAATGTACCTAGTCAGGCTTACCCTTTGGTCTATTAAGTTCACAAAAAATATCACATGAAAGCTTAATAAATCAGGAACAAAATGGTAAATGTTCGAAAAAAATCGGCCGGTTAGTTTTGATACAGCGATCTGGGTAGATTATCATCCTATACCCAAAACACGGAAAGATATCCCGGGGTCATGCATCAATTACGAGTGTTGTGTGTGCATTGTATAGAAAATGTTGCTGATAACTGCAACATGTGTAATTGAAGCATGATTCAAGATTCACCGTTAACAATATTGCGATGACTGTATACTTTACAACTTTACCGGATATGATATCTTACGATTTAACGCAAAAATAATATATTAAATTCTCTTCCTACATTATACTATATTTTTCTTCTTTTGAAAACAAATAAAGTACCACATTAAAGTTGATTAATCTACTAGTACAGGGTGTGTCAATAAAAACGCAAGATTGGAAAACAAAAATATTTAAAATATAAGCAGGCTCTTTTTTCATCAAATCATCAATGAGATTAAAAAAGAGCTTTTCCCCTTCATCATGTCCTTTATTTCATCCAATTCGGATATTCCTGTCCGGAGATACAGCATTTTAAAAATGGATCAGAAATTTCAATCTGGTCCGATTTGTGATCATCGCATGAAGTAGCCTATGTTAACCCAAGTTGCATCCCAGACATTAGACCCATTAAACTAATTTTACAATTATTCGTGGCTCAAAGATATTATTGCTCAATTATTTTAATTGAAAACAAAACAGGTGATCGATTTCAAGAAAGAATTATAAGCAATTATTAAGCAATTATGAAATTTAGTTTTAGCAGTCTCAACTTTCCTGGTTTTAGTTGTGGTACTTCAGTCAGTGTCAGCTCTAAATTAAAACAACAAATTCAAGGGCTTTTGTATTAACCTCTTCAAAATGAATACATAAAATGCGAGACTCGGGAGGCATTAGCTGCAATTGTAATTTTGAGGGAAAATGACATTGCGTACCAAGATAAATTTATTTAATTTTAAAATCAAGGTCCACATCATGTCAGACATTCAGAAACGGACTTTAACATTCCGGTTTGGGGAAACTTTGAACATGAAATTTTGGAGAGAAAACAAATTAAATTATTATTTCTTACAATTGTAAAGGTTATTCTAATATCCTCTTTAGCTTGATTGGATACTTTCAATGAGCTTTTGATATAAAACTTACCAAAAATACAAGTAAGTGATAGAAGTTTTCATCTGGGAGATGAAGTAACTTGTCATTAAATGTTTTGATTGCCAACCTACTTTTGGTTATTGATCATGGAATTGAGATCATGAAATCGGACCAACCCAATTTTTAAGGGCTTCACAGAACTTGTAATAACTTCAGAAACGTTCAAATTTTACGAAACAAAAGGCTGTTTGAAGCTAAGACCATGTACAATAACATTTGATAATTGTTTTTATTACACGTAGCCTAATTCTCTCAGAAAAAAATCACAAAAAATGTTGCGTTTTTATTGGCACACACTGTATAAGGGTTGCCTCAAATAGAAGGTGGGGAATTTAATCATTGTTTGTATATCCCATATAACATTTCTAACGAATTTCTCCCCGTATCGAATCGATCTCTTTATGTGTCATATCACTTGTGATCTCTACAATTTAATATCTTTTATGTTACTTTTGATTATTTTAAAAGTTCGCTGTTCACTGCACTGTTAGAACGTTGGGCAAATAATTTACCCAACGTTGGTTCAACTATGAACAACCCTACTTCTGGGTAAATAATTACCAACGTTGCGTAAAATGTTGGCTAATTACCTAACTGTTGGGTAAAAGTTGTTGCTAATTACCCAATTATTGGGCAAAATTTCACCAACAGTTGGTTAATATTATTTACCCAACAATTGGGTTGTTCATAGTTTAACCAACGCTAAATAATTGCCCAACAGTATAACAGTGTGTTGTTCAAACGTTACTTCAATGGTCGGTAATGGTATTATTTACTTGAATTTTGATAGGGATTTCAATATTTGCTTTTTTAAATAACTATTGAAGGTTCTTGTTTCACTATTACATAATTTTCCATTTTCAATGATACCCGTTTTCCTAATTTTGCCCGTTTCCCATATCGAGGAAAATGGAGGCTTTACTTGCAAAGTTTTTACGACAATTCAATACATCAAGTCATCTGCACATAATATTCCAATTCATTTGGACCTAGTATTCAGGCACGGAAATAAGACTCACATGCAATATTATAGAAAAACTTTGTGAATAGATTATTAGTAATTTTAACACATTTACTATTTTGTATACTAGAAGTTTAAGTCCATAGAAACAATTATAATTGTATTCTGACCCAATCGTTTCGAAGTCATTCTAACCTGTGCAATCTTACAGACGGTCCGTTCATTACCTTTTTCCTAAGTGTTTGCAGCTCAACACCTGTGCCAATGGTATCTTAGAATATAATTGTACTTTCAAACAAGACTACTATAATATACTCAACAAAACAGAATCAAATGCCACATGAATACAATACTGGAATAGGCACGGAATAACTAGTAAACTAGTAAAAAACCAGTAACTGGTCTGATACCTTAAGACTTAAGCTACGTATAACTTAATTTGTTGTAACAGAGGAATTTGCATATATGGAATTTTATCAATTCCAGCAGCTGCAATTTCTCAAGCCAAATAGATGATATCACTCACTTTTTTGTAACATGCAAATAAAACAAGCAATTCTTGTCAAGATTTTCACATTTTTTTATTCATGCTACAAAACATAATCAATTTGAAATATCACTTGACAAAATTATTCTTGGATGGAATATTGAACAACAACCTTATGTGTTTGCAAATATTTTGATTGAACTATCAGCTTTTACTATTTACAAATCAAAGATTAAATATAATGACACTAAAACAATATATCCAATTACTTTGTTATTTTTGCAGGAAATCAAACATTTGTATGATCTTGCCACAAGTCTACAAAGCAATTAAGGCATAAATTCAGATAAAAGAATTGCAAGATTGCATGCTCTATTGGAATGTAAAATTCTAAGAAAACAATAATTATGGTAGTTCCTAAAAACAAGACAAAAATTATATATATTGGCCCGTATTCCAGAAAGGTGTTTAGCTAAATCAAGGTTTTATTTCTCCTCAACAGCACGACTCATTGAACTGTTCTGCTTGAAAGCTGCAATGGTGCGTATAATTCCTGAACAGTTGATGCGCAGTTACACAATGGTTTAGCTAAACATCTTTCTGGAATACGGGCCATTGTTTTTAAGAAAAAGAGAAAAGAATAAGAATAAATAAGAACAAAGGCAAAAAAAAAAAATATCTTAAAATATAAGTTTATCATATGCTTTTAAGAGACAATACCTACCATATTATATTATTAGTTTGCATAAGTTTTAGAAGAATTGTATTATTTGCAGAATGTATCACATTAACAAATATATTACAATGAGGTATAATCTTTACAGGGTATGATATCTTACAATTCAACACATAAAAGTATTCCATTGAAATCGTCTTCTTGCATTACATTGCAGATTTTTTTTAAACAAATGCTTTACCTCACGTAAGTGGGGTAATCTGCTAGTAAATGGAATGTTTTGAATAGAAGACGAAGGATTGAAGTATTCTTTGTATACCCAATATATCATTTCTTGACAAATGGCTCCTCTCAGATTTTTGTTTTGTTTGTCAAGGGAAGCTAAATCAAGATCATGTACATGTACATATATCATCGAATCTATTTTCACAGCGATGATAATGACTTTTATTATTTTTTATTATTACTGATTGGTTGTTTTATTGACTGCTTTTAAGAAAAATATTCTCCATGGTAGAATTCAGAATGCGACGCAATATCCTCATCTGTCCATGGGGATGAGATCAGCCCTTTTATTACGACATATTATTCATGAAATTTGAAAATAAATGAAACTTTATAGAGATAGAAAGAAGGTCAGAAAACCATCTTTCATTGACTTTTATGCTACTTGGTATATGCAACACAGATAAATCGCCTTCCTTATCCTACGATTCTTTTTTAAATCATTCTCAAATCGAACTTTTTGTTAATGAAAGATAATAACATAATTTCCAATGCTAAATATAATACATTAAAGGAGCATGGTCCGATTGCCTCAACTTTTTTTCAATCTTTTTTAGATTTTGGTACCAAAATGTTGCTCATATTTTTCTCATAACCCATGTGAAATTTCACGGCTAAGCTATGTTTCCTTTTGGAGATATGAAAACGTAACTTATTATAGTAACCATAATTAATTTTACACAGTAACATATAGGCGGCTCTGAAATACAAAATTGCCCATAAAATCAAAACGGTCTGACAGGTTCAGCTTGAAACTTAGCTCGTTTTAGTGTTCTTCTTTCATATGAAATTAAAAACTAAATTTTATGAAAAATCGGACCAAGCTCCTTTAATAAATGATTTACATAATAATGCTTAGAAGTTGCACTTTATAGAATTATTCGCTAAAACTATTTTTGTAAATCATCTTTGCTTGATAGCTGTTTTCTTTCCCCGTCTTATTCTTCAATTCCTTTTCATGTTACCTGTATTTGTTTTCTAGAAACAAAATATATGTACATTGTATGTAATTAAAATAGCCCTGCTTGCCTTCAGTAGTGTCCATTGAAAAGTAAAGGTAAATTTTGCATCTTAATATTACCTCATGAATGTCAGTAATGCATAAATTAACAGTAATGCATTTTAAATTTGTTTGTAACCTTTCCCTGTGCATTTCTCCGTGTGCATTACCAATGCTTTTCAAATCAGTGGATAAAAATAACAATGACATTTACTTATATCTGTTTTTGTTGGCAGGAAGAGATAAACAGTTATAATAGAAGCATATTTGTATAGATATACTTTAGTAGTTTAACACTTAAGTGCATAAGGTGTTTTAGAATCCCGTTAGTGCACAAGGGGGGGGGGGGTGATTTTGAACGCTTTAAAAACAATGTTCTCTACATTATTTATCTTTAAAACTGTACACAGTGATACACCAACTCAATTAAATTCATATGAAACAAAAAAAATTAGAAATCCGTCATTCTGTTTCAAAATTGCGGCCATATATCTAATTCGTGTCAAATTTTCATTTTTTTCGAAAAATTTCCCGCCAAAAATTGGAAATCGGTTTCCCAAAAGGAATTATTCATTGAAATTTGGCTCATAATAGAAGATTATAATTACAAATACATTGCTGAAATAAAAATTCAAAAAAGATGTTTCGTTTCGGTTTTAGGGACAAAACAAAATTCGAACAGCGCCATCATTTTACCAGTTTATGCTAATTATCTCAAAAACGACACGACCGATTTGAATTTTTTTTGCACCAAAACATGCGTAACCCCTACCTTGACAATTACATAAAAAGCTTTATTGGGTTATGTTGCTTTTTTGCGCTTCGCGCGAAAAACAAAATCCAGGGTCCATATTGACCCCCCTTAAGTGTTAAGTACTTTTGGCCATTAAATGTGCGAAACAATGATACGGGTACTTTTCAGCTTTGATATGCAAACTAGACATATGACAGTATAATAGTACATGCTCGCTTACATATATGACACCCAGTATTATACAATATACCAGAAAAATAAAGAAATAAGAAACCGGATTAAAATCAGTCAGAAGAAGAATGAGGTATACTGGACACTGTGCCATAAGAGAATATGATGCAGTCTCAAAATGTCTCCTCTTGCAGCCCAAGCATGGCGTAAGAATAAGAAGACCTCCAAGAAAGATTTACATCAACTATCGGTGGATACATGGCTGGATATTCAAGACCTGGGGAACTACATGTATGCAGAAAAGATCTGTATGGAGCGCCGCCGTAGAAGTCTGTACCCCTGGGACGACGTAGGAAAGTAAGTAAGTAAGCAGTTTAGTAGAAAACATAATAATTTAGGGTAGTATTGACTTTTATTTTGGAAATATTGAACAATTAAAACAGACATGACAAGTGATAACAACTTAACAAATCGGAGAGCGGAAATTAAGAAAGGCAAACATCTTACAAATTAAAAAGAAGCCAACAAAGTATGCTGACAGACTGTAGATGTACACTACCAAATGTCTTTCCTATTCTCTTATATGATGAAATGGGCATTTCTTAGACGGTTTTTCTCTTATTTAGAATTCTTAGATGAATAAGCGGACATTATTGGGTGCAAGTTCAACATGTATTCTACTAATAGTCAGAATTTCAGCATAGTAATACCTTTCAATTTTAGAAACGCTGAACGTTGTATTGTCATTACCGCCCTTACGATATCAATTTTTAATATTAGCGAATAGTTACATACATTACAAGCATTAAAAAAAAACCAGTGAGGCTCCGCTCCTCTTAGGTAATGAAAACAGGTCGGGAAAGGGTCAAATGTGCATCTGACACGAACCTTTCTGTGTGACTGCAAATTTCATGAATTCGTATTTCCTGATATCTTTGTTGTTGGCATAGCTCTGTGTTGAAATAAAGTTGAACATTAAGTCCAGTATTGATTAGAAAAATGAAGATAAAGGTATTCAAATAAAAAAGATCTCTTTTTGTCCTCAGCGATGGCCATGGAAAAGTAAAGGTCAGTTTTGCATCTTAATATAACTTCATGAATGTTCGGGTAAATGTTAGTAATGCGTAAATGCACAATAATGACTTTTCACTTTGCTTGTAACCTTTCCTGAATGCATTCGTTCTTATGCATTGGCGATGCTTTCCGAATCAGTGGATAAGAATAACAAAGACATTGGCTAAATTGTCTCTGCATATTTTGTTGGCATGAAGTAATACACTTTTTAGAAAAGTGTATTTTGCGTATATTTGAATAGAAAATAAATTGACGCGTTCCAGTACTTTTACACAGTATGTGTAAAGAAATTGATATCGCAACTTTCAGCAAACTAAACAAATACACATACAGACTCACCCCCACACAAATGCAACTCATCTAGTATATTTAATAGCAATTGTAGTGTTTGGAACTTTTCCTGATTGGTTGAAGAAAATAGAGTAAATAATTGCTTTGTAATGACGACATTTAAGATTGTTAGTTTAATAATTCATGACAGACTTATTCAACAAAGTGGGAAAACTGATTTGTGTGACTAACACATCTTTCGAACGATTTTGGTAACAGTATTCTTTCGAGACTTGCTCAAGAATACAAATATTTTATGTTGGGAGAATTTCTCACAACAACGAAATATAAGTCAAAAAATACGAAAACAAATCATTCCCTTTCCACAAATGTTTATTTTTGTATGACTTACGTCAATAATGTTCAAAGTACGTTATAGCATTTTGTTTTAATTCTGAGACTCCCCTTAGGGGCGGCGTTAAAACTCAACCGGCAGTTGTCTGCCGGTTCTGGGCGGTTGGCTATTGTTTATTCCGGTTGAACCGCCCAGAACCGGCAGGCAACATCCGGTTGGGTTTTGAAGCCGCCCCTTAGGTATTAGCACAGAACAGAAAAGGTTTACATTTTCATCTAAAATATTATTTGCACATATCTCTAGAAGTATTTATGAATATATTAATTAAAAAAAAAATACTTTTTAAGGTTTGCACAGATGTAAAATCAAACATTAAATCCACTCGATTTTTGTTTCAATGCAAACAGCCAATATCATGTTCTTTTAACCACTCGTTTCATTTTACTGTTTTTAGCAGGGAAAAAAAAAACTTGGTTAAATTGTTTTTTCAACTGATCCTTACAGAAGGCCTATATACAAATATATTACGAGACGTATGGAAATAAACAAACAAATGCAGAATTATACATACAAAATACAGATCATCGCATACAAAATAAAGATCATCACGTTATTTTAAAACAAATTAAGAACTTCATTTTCATATAAAAAGTGCTTAACATGGTCAAAATTGTAAAATAAATGATATTCCTATTATTATGTTCGACTCCATTTAAAGTGCGAAAGTACAAAGCGTATAATACAGAGCCTAGTAAATGTAATAAATATCAGACCAGAAGAAATAATAATTTTGAGTAATATTGACATTTTCTTCGAAAAAGTCGACGATATTATTAAACAAGGCAGGTGTTATATTTCATTAATAAATCGGAGAATGAACATTAGGAAAGGTAAACATCTCAAAATTTGAAAAGAAGCCAATATTTAAAGACAAAAAAAATCAATGATTACATTATTATTCAAAACCAGCACCATATATTTATACAACATTATTTGTAATTAATTAAAAAGAATCCTTACTTAAAATGTGTCAAATATGAAAAAACCCAAATTGTCCGAACATTATGAAATTATGTTTTTTGGTGAGAAGACGGCTCTAAATAATCTCTTGACGCCATTTTGAACTTGTTTATGAAAATGAAATCCCTAATCAAGGTTTTTGTATAGTTTATAGAGAATTCATTATATATGCTTACCAAGAGCTGTTATAATCTGACTAAGTAAAACCTACAGCAAACATGACATCAATGTATCTCGTTCGTAAGGAAGAACAGTAGCCTTAATATTTCAGAATAAGTTTTTAGAAGCAAAATATAATATATGTTTGGACTTTTAATGTGTGAACATTAAAAACATTGATTATGTGACTTATGCATCTTTTTGACATTTTTACAAGATAATCGTTGATTAAGTGTCATTTTTGGTGACTTTCTCAAAAACAAAATTTAGGGTCAAAAATCCAATCCTAGAAATCTGTTTTGTAATTAAGCTTTGCGAATTTTTACTCTTTCTCATAATTTATTTTAATATTTGATATTTCTGTATTCGTAAATAGTTGATTTTTTAAATGTATTTACTGTATTTTCCTTTCCAAAAATGTATAGTTTTATACATGTGTATATGATTTGCTTTAATATTGTTCAAGTTATGTAACAGATATTTTTAGGAATTTTAAAGCTCAGATCCTTCTTAGATATTGAAAACAGAACAGGAAAAGGTCAAATTTGCATCTAAAACATTCGTTGCACGAATCTTTACGTGTGAATGTGAATTTTACGTTTTTCATGGATTGTTCGTTCCGGCATAGGTCATACGATCTGTTTTATATGTTTTATTGGCTTTATAAGAAGTAAAGTCAAACAAACAATCTACTCATTCCACCCGTACACATTACAATATTACCAGACTTATAGAAACAAACAAACGTAGAATTTGTGTATTATGATTATGAATAGCCTTAATCTATAAAAACAAATATAAAGATCAAGATGTTTTATTTTATGCGAACAAATTAAAATACAAATACTTAAATACTTAACATAGTTAGGGTCTAACGAAGAAGCTTTCCTATTGTTATATTTAAATTTAACATTGCGAAAAAACATTAATATTCACCTTACCAACCGTATATAAAATACGTTTTTTTATGCATGTAGTTTTAAAGTTGGTGTGCTTCACACAGTAAGTATTATACAATTATAACAAATTTCCATTTTGCCTTACAAATCGTTCAGAGAACTATAAAGACCCGATGTGTTGATGTAAGCAGTAACTGACATTATACATAAAACTAAAAGTACCTTATCTTTTACATCTGAAAATATCACATTTTAATTATTATATTCATAGTTAACATTAATGATTGCATGTGTATGCATAATAGGCAAAAGCTCTTGCAGCAAATGATTGATCAAATTATCTTATTTGTCAACCACTTTGCAGATTTTCTTGTTGATTATGAATCCAAAATCAGGTTAAAGAAGTAGTAGTATATAATTTTAAGCAAAGTCTGGATTTTTAAACCAAATCCCCTATAAAGTAACCAACGCGTAGGTGTGACCACCCCTATCCAACGATACAAGATCACTAAAATCACCCAAGGCGTTAAGTACTTAGGACGTTATAAAATACTTTCAGATCGGAAATTGTGCTATAAACGTTCTAAATATCACATTTTTACCGAATTTCTTGAAAAAAATGATAATTCTTACATGTCACGTTATTTTAAGCTTTATAGCATACAAAAATGACGACTTGAAATTCCACGGGGGCCTCAACAACACTTCCTTTTACACCAAACTTTGGCGGCCTACCTACCTCACCCCCTTCAGTCATACCCACATTTTTCCAACAAAATGACCGCGAAGGTCATTCTGAAGTGTGCATGTGGTGTAGTCATTAATTTCATCATCTGACCTCAATAATATAAGAAAATACAATGGAATTAAGAAGAATATTTGTAGCTCATAACTCTTACGAGAATATTCCTTGGTTCATATTATTATATTGTATTATTGAAGTTATTTCTGGTGGGCTTTCCGATGACCATATCTTTTACAATAGTGAATGTCAACTGGCAGATTCATCCATTACTTGTGAAATGATTTTTCAGTTGTGGAGTGAAACTGGTGTAACTTATGTTTTGTGGCATCGTACTTGTGTGATAAAAAACAGTTTACTATCTGTACAAGTTGTCCCGATAAAAACGCAACGAACTTTGAACTTTTCTTTTGAGAAAACAGAGCACGGTTTTGAGCAAACGTTATAATAGTATAATAGGAGTAGACCATTTGCTTTTAAAAGATGTTTGTTATCTAAAACACTTAAGTGACCAAGGTATTTCCCACCCGTTGGTGCCTAAAGGGGGCGGGGGTTCCCAGGACCCCCCTTTAAAAAAACCCGGTATGGATTTTACGTTGAAAGTCTGGTTAATGAAAAGGCATGTAATAAGGACCACAATACAGAAAACAATTTGAAAATCGGATGAACCGTTTCAAAATGGTGGTCGAAAAACCATTTTTTGTGTTGCGTCAAAAATTTTAAAAACCGTGTTCCCGAAGGAATGTTTGCTTGAAATGTTGCTCAAATTTGCACATTGCAAGTACAATCACTTTGCAAAAATAAAATTAGAAAAAAAAGTTATTCGGTTTCGATTTTATGGGCAAAACAAATTTGAACAGCGCCGTCGAAAAATCACTTTATGCTAATTAGCAAGAAAACGACTGGATCGATTTGAATTATTTTGCCACTGATGGACCCGCTGCGTTAAGTTTGACAATTACATGGAGCGGCGTAAAATGTGTCCGCGAAAACCTGTGGTAGGGCCCTAGGAACCCCCTTGGTCACTTAAGTGTTAATTTTGATCTCTGAATCAAAAGTTATTGCACATTTTGTAGAGACCCGAAAAATGTTGATGGGTCTGATTTGTTAATCTGTAATGATTCACTGTTGGTGAAGTAATGGAGCACACGTTGAATAGAAATTACTAAAAACATCAAATGATTAGGAGAAGCATCCCTTGAACTCATTTTATGACAAGGATTCAATTTAATGAGGATCTCCTGATATCAAGCAGTATGTTGCATCAGGTTGAGTCAACCTGTTGCGTGCCTTTGACGGCCAGATGAATCACTGAATTACTTGTGAATAACAGTATAATATTGGTTGACATCTTTCATTATGATACTTTTTTTTCGAATATTTTGGTTGAAATTGTATCCTAAACTACTTGATTGTCTCACCAGAAGTTACAGATTCAAGAAATATCAGAGTATCATAAAGATCCGTATTTTAATTTGAGAATTTTGACCTTTTGTAGTTAAAGATGAACTTAAAATATCAATTTTTGTTAGGTACAGGTTAGGTAAGATTTGTTTGGATTGATTGTGCTCTAATTGGTTGCAGCATACCGTCATATTCTCCTCGTTTCAAGTTCTGCATTTCTTTAGCTGGAAGTCTAATCTCACGGACACCGATCGGTCTCCGTCTGGACACCGTCCGGACACCGGCGTCTGGTGGCTGTCCGCTGAATTCTACCCAGCATGACGCCATGAACACATCGTAATCTCGCCGCAAGGTTATGTGACCAGAGTATAAGGCTCGTAAATGACTTGTCGCAACATTTGTTCAGCATTGTAATCTGGTTACTGGTATAGCATATGTGTACCGCCGCGGCAAAAGGGTTCAGTTGTCGACTCCTACATGTTGCTCATTGTAGCATATCTGATGTATACAAATACCATACATTAGATATGCTACAAGGAGCAACATGTACGAGCCGACAACTGGACCCTTTTGCCGCGGCGGTACACATATTATATTGCGGCCAATGTACTCGAGCTAATTAATTAATCAATTATTTTGAATATAATTCTTTTTGTTCTCACATATGCATATGTGGCGCTGTGGCTTAGCGGTTAAAGCGCCTGTCTAGTAAACAGGAGATCCCCGGTTCAAATCCGGGCAGTGCCTCTTTTAATTTTTTCATTAATTTTTCAAACCGTTTTTCTTTAAAGAAATAATTTGTGAAGTTAGCAAATACAATCATCCTTGGTAAGCATTGTAAAGTTTGATAATTTTACAGCTGATTTACAGATAGATAAAATGCAAGAAAAAAATAAATTAAATTCGTTCTGAGATATTTTCAATGTTTTTGTTGTACCATTTTGCATTTGACATGCTCACAATATAGCTCGTGATTTCTGCTCTGGATCAAAAGCCATATCATATTAGTTATTTTGAATATTGAGTAGTGTACTAGCTTAAATACTGTTATAACAACGTTGTTCTTATAAATAGACAAATATATACTTATGTGATCTTGTGTTTTAACCCAATTTTTCATACCCCTGACACAAGATTTAACCACCTGTTAACATTGAAATGCTGACAGTTTCCTATTCATATTTTATGAATATTCAAAAGTACCAATGGAAAAAAAATGATATGCAATATTTATACAGGAGTAAAATTGCCAAGTTCTTTAATCTATTCTATAAAGAACTTTTAATGGATGGTCATCTTTCATTAAACGCAAAACGAGGAAGAGTGGTTAACGATATACCCAAATAATCAAATAATAAAAATAAAACCATTTCAGTCTTTAAAATGAATAGCAAGTCATTAATTGAAGAATATCTCTAAAATAACTGAAATGATATTTTTAGAACTGCATTTATGATTTCAATCAATTTCCATGATAATATTACTCGAAAAACGAAATATTCCCGTAAAATACTGCGAAGACGTCGAACTACGGAACCTCGCCGCAGCCATAAAATTTACGTTAAAACCGTTGAATTTTTTTACCGGATTTAACCATCAAAAAAACAAGTCTTTTACCGTAAAAATACGGTAATATTTTTCAGTGTACCCCTGCCGGATTTAAGCGGTATTATCTAGTATTTATATGGTAAGAATCAGTGGCAATTGTATAGTACATGGAGAACTTTGCGACAGAACACTTTTCAGGAAGCTGGTGAAAATAAGCAGCAAAAAATTTAAGAAAATAGTAAAAATTTCCAGCAGATTTTTTGTTGACAAATGTGATCGTCTTGAACAATTTCAACAAGAATGGTGTCATTTTAAAGCTTAGAAAATGTTGTAATAGGTGAAATAATAAGATCAAAATTGATATTTCTGCAAAGTCCCCTTCCCCTCTTTTTCGGAGAGAGCCATCACATTTATTCATAATACATAATAACATACCGTATGTATATAAAACTATGGCATAACTTTTGAAAGAATTCTTATTAAAGCATGTTTCAAGAATCTTCCAAGTTAACAATGACTGTATACTGTATGATATCATATGATTTAATGAAACAAAATATAATATTACATCCTCTTCCAACATTATATTGATTTTTTTCTTTTGAAAACAAATAAAGTACCACATTAAAGTGGGTTAATCTCCTAGTATATGGGTTGCCTCAAATAAAATGCGAAGGCTTTAAATACTGTTTGTATGCCCCATATAACATTTCTGACGAATTTCTCCCCATATCGTTTCTTTCAAGCTAAGTTGAATTAAGGGTTTATGTGACAGATTCAAATTTCCGACGATGAGAATAGCTTAGCGGGCAGAGGTATTAATATTGTTCAATAATGCTATTAAAATATGGTTTTAATATAATGTATATTTGAATTTATTTATATCGAGCCGAGATAATATGAGGGCACAGACAGCATTATGACATGCATCAAAATACATAAATCTTTTTATTCGGTTAAGATTGCGAATCTGCCAATTGAGGGAGCGTGAAAGACGAGTGATATGATCAGACATGGTTAGGGAATGATCAAAGACAACACCTTAGTTTCTGACATGAGCCAACGGAGAAATTTTAAGGCCGGTAAGATTAATACAAAGATGCTGAAGACGTGTAAAATATAAAGGAGAGGCAACAATAAAAAAAAAATCATTATCTTTTTCTTAGTTCATCATGAGTTTGTTACTGATCATCAAGGATTGCAACTCCTTGACACAACACGAAAGCTTTATAATACACAATCAGCATTACCACGTGTTGGACCAAATGAAATGAATAACATCATCCGCGTAAATATGATAATTGAATTCCCACGAATTATGCGGCCAATAACACTAGATTAGTAGATGATGGGCCCAAAACAAATTGTTTTATAGACAAGGTGCAATCAGTTGGGTGCAATCCATATTCACCATTACTTTTTTATTCACACTCAGCACCATATACTTATACAACATTATCTGTAATTCATTTAGATGAATCCAACCTAAAATTTGTCAAAAATAAATTTTGAATTAGTTTATGAAAAATCAAATCTCTAGTCAAGGTTTTTGTATAGTTTATAGAGACTTATATGCTCACCAAGAACTTTGATAATTTGACATGTGTAAGTAAGCCAAACCTGCAGTAAACATAACATTCCTCGGTCTCGCTTATTAGGAAGGACAGAATATTTTGAAACAGGTTTTTAGCAGCAAAACACCCTTGGAATGTTAATGTGTGAAAACTACGTTTTTTTAATATTCCAAAAACGTGTAAAAAGTATTAAGAACATTGTTTTAAGTGTGTTGCATATCTTTTTGACATTTTTTCATGACAATTTTTGAAAAAAATCTCAGTTTTGGCAATTTTATTATTATTTTATTTACTGTTGCAATCATGCAGTGGTACAGGAAAGACGTTTAATAATCACTAAATTATTATAAAATCATTTCCTTTCCAAAAATGTCTAGTTTTATATTGTTGAAGTTATGTTACAGGCATTTTAGAAGCTCTGATCCCTCTTAGATAATAACACAGAAGAGGAAAAGGTCATATTTGCATCTAAAATATTCTTTGCACGAATCTTCATGTGTGAATGGGAAATGCATGAGTACGTGTTTCATGGATTCCTCGTTTCGTCATAAGCCTTGAGATCTGTTTTTCTGGCTTTATAAGAAGTAAAGTTAAACCCATAATCTACTCATTGTACCCCCGTAGACATGAACACGATTTAAATATACTGATTAATGAAGAAGTTTATTTTTTCAACAAAGCATTTCGTTCATGGATTTGTTGAAAGTCTTTTTTTTTAATATCCGTATATATTACACGACTTATAGAAACAAACAAATGTAGAAATTATGTATTATAAATACGAGTAGCCTCATATCTATAAAACTAATATAGAGATCACAATGTTTTAAATTAAAAATAAAATACTTAAGGCTGGGGTAGACCTTTAAATGGCATAAACCATATTTGTACTCTAACTCTCAAACTAATTGCATAAACTATATAAAAGTATACACTTTTAGAAGAGATCTTTTACCCTAAACATGATGATGATATCAGTTTTTGACCAATATTTCAAGAATTAACCTACTTTTGTAAACAGAATATTTAGAAAGGACATTGACCTTGACGAATACGTTAAATATGCAAATTTCTGTTACTTCATGAATGTTGAAGCTTTTTGATAAAATAACCCTACTTGCCCTGCGCTAAATCCAAAAATTATTCGAGAAAAGACCTTGAAATAAACGGTCATTATGGCATCTTTCTTCTAAATAAATGTTGAACATTAAACCATGTTTGATAATTAACTTGTACATTTTTAACACTTTGAATATTAACCGCTTTTAACTTAAATTATTTTCTTTCATAAAAAAGTAGTATTAAGTAATCATAAAAAACTCAATTCGCATGCATAGATATTTATGCTGACTCTTTTGATATTTATTGAATATGTAATTAAATAAAAGAGTAGATTAATTAAATCCGAACACGTTCTTGATTATATGAAATCGTATGCAAACACTTTCTCTTGAAATCCAAATGTATCGATTATTTAAGCTGAGGTGTGTAATTCTAACAATCTCATTTCATGCTCATGAGACACACCGTGCGTGCTGCGAGGCATTTTCTATCTCTCTTCCAATCTTTAACAATATTTTACGTAAACTACTTCTATATTTGACAATGTGTATTCGTTCTCCTATAATATAAATGAACAAACAACCTTGACATGAACCAAATGTTAAATTCCTTTTTCAAATACTGTTTTTAACAAAATTTAATCACAAGGTACACAAAACTTCAAGAGCTAAAATAATGAATTCTGCGGAATTCCAGTACATGTAAATGTAAATGACAGAACGTATAAGACAAGTTGAAGAAAACTATAGTAATGCTTGATAACATTCAAAATAAACGAATTAAGACTTCAAGTACCATAATCATAAAAAAATTGTATAGTTCCTTGTTAAATTTTCACTCATCGACTTACCATTTCTTTGACATACCAAACGAGAGTAATGTTTAAATATGTCATAAATAAAAAAAATGAAATATAATGCTTAAAAGATTCTATATATAAAATATAATGCTTAAAACAGTATGATATTAAAAGGAAAATCTTTGGCAAATTTGCGTTTCAGTAGTTTTAAGAAAACGTTGAAAGAATGTGTATTGCTTAAAATCAAGCAGTATACATGTAACTCGGAGGATCAGAGGAGAAGTGAATGCAAACAATTAAGCTGAATTCATACTCAAAACGCAATGCGTTGCGTTTCCAATAATTTTCACCGCAAACTGCACGGCAGAATGACTTCACACTCAAAATGCAAACGGACTGCGGCAGCAGATGACATGAAAACGCAATGGAAAGTTCAGCTTTTCTCAACTCGATTTGTGTTGCCGCAAGTGGTGTTGCGTTTTGATATCGATTGATCGGAACTCCTCAAATCTTTTACTGCACATGATCGGTGCGTCGTGCGTTTGCGTTAGCGTCGAGTCTGAATTCAGCTTTAAAGGTTGACCTTTATGAAAGTAAATTTAGTGACTTAGTTCGCATTACATAACAACTTTTAACTGTAATTTCTTTTTAAACTGGTTAGATGTTTGTATTGGATTTAGGGAATAAAAATAAACATTAAAGGGTCATATTGGCATCTGAAAGATTATTACACGAACCTTTTTAG
>JXSR01S004210.1:60448-71669 GCA_000969725.1 Ophiothrix spiculata
CGGATTTTTTTTTTTATTTTATTTTTTTTTTTTTGAATAACTGACATATACCTGTGGCAAGTCTTATCTTAAGTTCGAAGGTGTAATATAATACAAGATTGAACAGCACCTTCTTCCCTTGTGGAGGTAAAACAGCGCTTTCACATAATTTCATCATATATGTATTTTCAATAAACATTTAACAACACTGTTATACCTGTTTTCAACGAAAAGATCAAATTTGTAGGCCTATGAACTTAACTATATCCAACTACATCCGCAAGATCTGCTTGATTTGAACATTCTGTTAAAAGATATTGTCTACAGCATTCCTTAGTGAATGATTGCTTTTAGTAAATGCGCCAGTCCGGAGGAACACCTGCTGACCAACCTTGGCATACACGAAACGTGCTCAAGCAAGATACAAGACTTGAATACCGAAAATGATATCTGCCAATGGAGAACAACACGTTGAGGTTGACTATAAAACTTCGTTCAGTAATGCCATGCGAATATAGAAACAGTCTTAAGGGTTGATTTTAACCGTCTTTCTTTAATTTGTGTTGTTGACTGTGAATTCGTACTTGACTTTTTAGAAGTTGTTGGTGTGTCCCCTTAAATGGAATAATGTTTGCTTCCATGAAAGTTTGCTGTTTAAAAGCAGATGACACTGAAAAAGGACAACATCTGAAGAAAATACAGCAAAACAATACATAGGTGTGCCTTTAATTACTGTAATAACAGTGTACTGAAAATGGTCGCCACTATTTGCTTTGATCGTTTTATATAGTGTCCATGACAACATATTTATAGTGTCTTCTTCTAAGATTTTAAAACCATCTTAAAAGAAGACACTGAAATCTTGTGGGTCAATGACTCTACCGTATACTGACCATGAGTTATTCTTGGTTGAATGATACAACAACATGTTGTGTCACTTTCAATATTGAGATTACAATGGTTGATCAATCAATCAATCAATGATCAATGATACAAGTACTTGCATAACATGCACACCCCATGAAGGAGTCTATTCGTACGTGGGACCCACGGCTTAACGTGACTGTCCGACCACGGAGCAAGTAGAGTAATGTTTCTTGCCCAAGGAAACAAGGAGACGAAAACCTCCCGGCCCGGGGCTGATGATGCTATTTGAATTCTAATATGGTATTTCACCTCAGGTTTACAGGAAGGTTGTACTCGCATAGCTGCTTATCCGAAGATTTATATTTTAAAAAGTTGTCAGTATGCAAAAAATCGTTATTTCCTTAATATCTTGATTCTTGACTAATCAGAATATATGACTACATATTGCAATTGTAAGAGTGTAAACACCATTCAGAGATTCACCTCATGAAGTGTTGCTAAAAAGTATGATACTCTGGAAAACAAGACTCCAGCAAAGAAAAGCAATATAGGAACAAGGCAGGGTTGATTGAGCAATACTTGAAACAAATCGAATCCTTGATCCTCTACATCCTAAGTGTGTGTGTGTGGGGGGGTGGGGGTTAACCACCATCCCCAACGGAATGTCGCCGATTGCCCAAAAACGCAAAACCAAGTGACCCCGTGCATCCTACTAATTGTTTTTACATCCTTTGCGGTCATTTTGCAAATATGCGCATACTAAGAAGGTTGAACTAACAGGACATATTACGACATGTAGTGCTTAATGACGCCATATTTACGTAACGGATTGGCCGATTTTCATTATTGTGGTATCAATGGAAAGAAGAGAACCTAGCCTATATAGGCTATAAACAACCACACTTTTGGCATGTCAATTTAATTTTCTCGTCCCCTCCCTTAGTTGACGTTGTAGTAGAAAATAGCTTAGGTGGACAAGGATTAAGAATATTACCTCTCGTCTGAACGAACTTTCACTGTCTGTGCACAAAATGTTTAGAGCTTAACGTTTTAACTCTTCTTAAAATAAGTCCAACAACAGTATGTAAAAATAACAAATTTATTGATGTTGTGTCTACATAAAGCCAAGAATAACAAATGTATAAAACATTTAAATACGATAAAAGGTTTACAAAGCCAAGTGCCGATGTGAGATGCCTTAGCGCATGTCATTTGCATGTTCTTGTGACAATTGTCGAGGAAGACACCTTTCATAATAAAACAAAGCTATTTGACTTGTGAACTTCTACATTAAATGATTTTTCATTTACTGATTAAGTTATGTCTTGGAAAGATTCATTAAATCATATGCTGAGCAAAATAAATCAAAGATGCAAACATATAAATGAAGGGGCTTTGTACTCTTTGTTTGAAGAAACTATTCTTTATCTTAACCACGTATTTAAAAATGAAATGATAAATATTCATGATTTTAAAGTCACACAGTGAATGATCATATGACAATGGGATATATAATAATATCATTACTTCCAAGGATCTTTATACCTTTTCAAATATCACAAACATAATTTTGGAACTATTCAGTGCGTAGTACGGTAGTATGGGTCAAGGAGTGTAAAGTAAATGTCTCAAAACAATTTATATTAACTAATTAATTGTAATGAATACCCCCTTTATCTAGAAAAGACATTCTAACCGATTTGCAATATCTGTTTAATACTCCACACTGAAGTACCAAAAATTCATTATACCTTTGCACGCTGGGATTATTTTTACATCATTTTTTGGCAAGATTCAAATTATATAGTAAAAGAGTTTGGATCAAACAGTGTGAAAAAGAGTAAATGAAGTGTTTTGCCTGAAGAATCCATTATATTCTAGACCTATTTGTAATGCCTTTTTAAAATTTCATACCGTGAGATATGAATAAAATACGGTGATGAATGCATTGATCCTCAAGGGAATAATTTTTAATATGTCTGTAACTTAATATCATTCATACATCAAATACTTCATCAAGCATTAGAAATTTGATACATTCACGTGTCGTTGACTTTTGCATATATTTATACAATGTTGCATTTATACTTTTTTAAGTGTGAATTGGTTAATTTCAATTAATAAGTTCTGCGTTAAATACGAGTTTAAATAATCTTCTTAAGCTGGTCATTTACTAACCTTTTACGCAATCCATATTATATAATTATTGATTACAATGCAGCCTGTGTAACGCAAAGTGCATTATAAACAAATCCATGAACGCATACCAGTCACATATTTACGCGTGTATGCCAAGTTTCATTTTAAAGGATGTATAATAAGTATGGAACAATTGATATTTTATGTTTCTTTTTTTAAGAATAAACATAGATAATGAACCATTTGTATTATTCATTTTCCTTTTAAACTTAATCGCATTCATCGTCTTGTACATATGAATTTTGTATGTAACTGTCCTATACATATCGCTCGAAAACTTGAAATTGTTCAGAATTGCACCTTGAGCAGACACCGCAGCTGATTACCCCATTTAACCTCTTTTCGTGAGCGCAGATGACTACAATTTCAGCACTAAGTGCGTTATACGGTATTTGTACATATACACTTGTGTGAAGTAATGCACGTATTAAATGTTGTTCTTCGTACAATGTATTGCTTGTTTTGTCAATAAAGTAACATTTGATATATCAAAATATTTCCACAAATTTCGGCATAACTGCTGAATCGACATTATGTATGCGTGCTTAATATCAGATACCGATGATGCATCATGTCAAAAAGCACAATAGGTTTGAAACATTGTAGATTTTTGTTCAATTTAAAAGAGAAGAAATTGTTTTACGAAATTTTGCAAATAATCCATAAGCTTGATTTGCCTCAAAACTTACTTGGCCGTGTTATTGTACCTTACAATGTGGTGGATCACAAATGTACTGCATTGTGTGCACTGAAAATACATAACCATGGCCGTCACTTTTGAATTTGAGTGCCCTTCCCCGGGGGGAGGAACTCATCAAAATCTATAAACTTGACCTCATCATATAACAATATAAAAGAGAACGTATAGTTTCAATCTATTAATTGTTCAAAACAATCGAGGAGTATTTATCAACTGCAGTTTCTACCAATGCAACAATTAAATTACAAGTACAATATACTGTCACTGCGACATCGCCAAAACATTCTAAACACACTTTTTGAGTCATGACTCTTGGCCCAATGGGTGACAATTCAATTTTTACGTACCTTCTAAATGATGTATATTTTTCTCATCTCATATTTAGATAATCTTGAAAGTTGACGAGCCATTGTTCTTATATTCCACTCAAAAATATAAAAGCTTAATTTAACTATTATATTCCTCAAATGGGTATTGAGAGCACTGCTCAGTTTTATGTCAGTTAAGCACATGTGTAACATGACACGCTGTCGGTATTCAAGGGGAGAACAGAAAGGTTAGCACACAAGTTCAATCATGAGACAATTCATCAATCTTTTTATCAGTTACTTGTACAGTAATTCCGTCCGTAGTTTATCAACAAATCAGTATCAAAAACACCCTGGAACGCATTGCAAATGCGTGCATTTTACAAGTACAATATAAAATATTTTTGCAGATCATACCGACATGAAGTAGATCGCCACATGCCATTTTTTATGTAAAATATGTGTACTGAATTTAACTTTGTCGTCATTATCACATGCATTTTTATTTTGACTTTGACATATCTAGATATTGAATACATTTAGTTGAGCATTTGGATTTACAAGTTTGAAACAAGATGATTCTATTGTGCAATAGATGGATAAATGCCCACAGTCCGATACTGACCTAGTTTTTAACTGTCGATATACTTTGCATCAATTGACACTTTGTATCTCCAATATCCGTCTTCCTTTTTCAACACGAGCACTTTATTAACCAAATGTCTTTTTCTATCAATTTAATCAACACCAAACCAATCATGTTGTGTTTAATACTCCTTTCTTTCCTTCTTTTCTTACATTGTGCCATATACCTAAACATGCAAAAAGCTTAAGGCATCAGACAGACTACATATCAGTGTAATTCGATTTTTCTACGGTGACGCATAGAGTAAGCAAGATATTCTAGCAGAAATATCGTGAAAATGTAGTTGTGGCACTTGAATAAACACATGTAATCTGCAGATAAAGAATTCTGAGAGAAATTGCCTTTTTAATTTACATACATACGGTATACTATTAACACGATTTAGCTACTCCTTTGTGTGACAGAAATAAAATACCTTTCTTGCAAATACTTAACCCTCATCCACCTAAGGGGGGTGGGGGTGGGGGGGTGGTAGTGGTGGTGGTCCCCCCCCCCCTCCTCTAATGGATCGTCACCGATTGCCCAACAATGCCAAACAAAGAGACCCCGGACATCTAAGTAATTGTTTTTACATCCTTTGTGGTCATTTTGATGAAAAAAAGTCGGGGTACCACCTTAGGTGGGGGTAGGGTAAGCCGTCAAAGTCGCCATTTTGAAAAAAAATCAGCAGTCTTACAAGCTTCAACTTACAGAACATGTTAGAACTACCATTTCCTCTATTCATTAGCAAAACCCCCGATGAAAAAGCGATATTTAGAACTTACATAGCGAATTTTTGATTTGTTTTTCAATTTTCGCCGAAAATTAGATTTCGGTGAAATTTTCGTAATTTATGGCGTCATAATTACGTAACGCCTTGACCGATTTTCATGATTTTGGTATCAATAGAAAGAAGAGACCCTACCCTATACTATTATATAAACAACCAAACTTCTAGCGTGTAAATTTTATTATCACAGGGGAGGGGGTGGTAACCCCCCCCCCCCCCCCCCTCCCCCTTAGTAGTCTAGAAAATAGCCTTGGTGGACGAAAGCCATGCTTACTTTATTGCATTTTCAGCTACTTCAGTAACAGTTGCAAGGGTTAAAGTTGATCTAGTGATACAAAAACATTTAAGTTTTATTCAGTCTAAGTAGATGAACATAAACAGAATATCACTGCTGTTACACAGTACTACTTTGATGATGTTGTATGTATATGATGTTCAAATCGTGTTAATGCAACATTCCAAGAACTGAAATATACAGACATATTGAACATGGTGTACATTGGTGTAGGGGACTGTTAACTCAACAAAATGTCTGCACACTATGAAGCTGTCACTTAGAGACATATAAGAATTACTATTTCCCTAGTTACATGAAGAGGAATGGCCTAAACTTCCGATTTTAAGTACATCCCTGCCTAAATTTTGATTTCTGTTTCAGAATTATTATTTTGAAATATTTGTTTACCTTGTTTTTGCATTATATGTACTTTCTCATAAAACCATAATCCCATCAAATTGTAACAGTTATAAAGTAATAAGTCATAATTGTAACAAAACCATTTAGTTAACTTTCAAAGTAGCATATTGCATTTAAAATATACCTTTTTTGAGATATTTGCCCATTAGATGGACAAAATGCTAACGGAAAGAAGTGTTGCAATTCTGGACGGAGGCAATACCATTTTGACGAAAGATCATAATGGTTTTCTATGAAAGTCACAACAAACCTTTTACTGACTGCACAATATGAATTTCCATGCAAAAGCTATTCCTTATCATGCTTTTTCGAAACAGGCAGATGTGTTGGCAACCTTCCATGTCGGGCGATTAAAAGCCTACTACACCCAAGCAGTAAGGAAAGTGTCTGAAAGCGAAAAATCTAAATACACTTTGACAGATCCCGCTGTACTGTACCGAGTGAGTCATAAAAACTGTAATAGTTAAATGAAAGCCATTTTTTAAGAACAAGAGATATCATGAACATGAAATGTATATATCTAAATAGATAATAGATTAACCTTTAAAATAGTGAAAGAATGGGGAAAATTGATAAAGGCGTCATAGAGATACACTTGAATAGGAAGGGATGAAAACAGTTCTGTCCAACTGTCGTGCATATGTTTTATTTATGGAGGACACAATTATGACATTATCCTTTTCTCTTTTGTTTTTGGGTGCCTTGATAAGGGCCGTTTGAGCTTGGTGGCCCTGAAAATTCAATATTCGGTTATACGTTCACTGGGACACATTTGGCAGGGGATTTTTTCACGAGCTCACTTCTGTATCCCTTGTCAATGTCTGATGATCGCAGTCGACGTTTATCCTGCGTCTTGCTGTTCGCGGTCTTCAAGATCTCTGTTTATTTAGGTTATGGACTGTTTCTGTTTTTTGGAATTCGCCTGAATTCTATTATTAGATAGTGAATGCACAAAGAACACGCGATTGTGGTAATGCATCCCGGAATATCTGTTTAACTTCTGCATGAGATTAGGTTGTAAAATAAACCTCAGCAATTGGAGCACGTTGCTCGTTGGTGATCTGATCTTAAGGAATTTTGAGCAATGACTGACTGATAAGCCCCCCCCCCCCTTCTAAGACAGTACCCCCACACATGTCGTTTTGCACTTCATGTCACAAAACGACTGACCTTTGTTTAGAAGCAATTTAATGAAAATGTTCACTGGCGATTTTCCGCTAATTTTGAAAGAGCAACCCACATTTTATCTATTTTTCGTGTAACATACGTACTTCTTCAATACATAATCTTAAAATATAAGATAAGACAGATATGCAAAATACAGTCAAAGCTAAGGGGCTGAAACGTTTCCGGAATTGCTAAAGGTTACCACTTACATCTATAAAGAAGGTTATATGCATGATCTTTTATGTGTGAATATGAATTTCATGAGTAAATGCTGGGTCAGGTTTGACTTGCCTTGTTTTTATAGATGTAAAAATGTTAAATTTAAGACTACAATTATTTCATTTTATTTGTATTCGGTAGGTATAAATTTAGTTACTGCATATAACCTTTGGTATGTACATGTAACTTTAAAAACTGACGTATCTGTGGCAAGTTTGGTACCATAATGCTATAGACATTGCGTTGTTTACAATTCATCAGTAATAATGCCAATAACTCGGAATTGTTTACATTGATTTTAATATTGACTCTATATGAATCAGTAGATGCAGAGGCGACGCCAGGATTTTCAAACTGTAGGAGCAAAGGAAGCGGGGGGGGGGGGGGGGGGGGGGTTTGGAAAAACAGAGTTCGGGGGGGGGGGTGGTGATTTTGAACAAAAATGTTCAGAGAAAAATAATGGATTTTTATTGCCCATGGGGTATGCGGAAAAAATGGTCAATCTGCTAATAAAAGCTAAAAAAGTGTATTAAATTTGGCAAATTTTGACAATAAATGGGAAAATAGAATGCAAATTTAGTGTACAGTGAGTGATAGTGTGTGAGTGTGGAGGAGTGGGTGCAATGATTGGGGTGCCCAATATTTTCCCCGCCGCCCTTGGGTAGATAGCTAATATAAAGTGATTGATCAAAAACATTGAAACGTGTTACTCAAATTCTCAAGAATTAATGGTTTTTTTTTTCTTCATTTCAATTAATTTTAACTTGCATGACTTATGAGTTCAAGTTCAAGTTCAAGTTTATTTTTTCCATAAACAAACATAATAAAATACACTTAACATCAAAAATAATATACATCTTAAAAACATAACTTAGCAAACAATTAACACCTCAATAGGAACAAACATTATGGAGGAAAGGGCTTGAGAGCCAATAAGGCTTGAAAATAGCCCATCCCTTTGTAGACAAAATAAATGATATGCAGTACAATATATGACATAAAATAATTAAGTCATATAACTAAAGGAAAAACAAAACAACGAGACAAGGACATGCTCAAAATTCATTAGTTGTAAAATGTAATTAAATTGTATTTATAATTTCGTCAAAACAACTTCACGGAACGAACATTATTAAGATCTTTTGAAAGTGAAATCCAAAGAACGGGACCACTAGAACGGATGCTACGGTCAGAAAATAATCTCTTGTTTTTTGTTATATTTAGATCATCTACTTGTCTTGTTGAATAATCATGGATATCTGATCTCTTTGTAAAAAAATCATTGACAGCTACAGGGAGATCATGAATTGAATATTTATACATGAATACTCCAATCTCCATTTTATACATATCATTTACTCTTAGAAGATCATTTGAACGGAATAGAGGAGCAGTATGGCTTCTGTAGTGAGTGCCAGATTCTATTCTAATTGCCCACTTTTGGATTTTTATAAGTTTATCAAGATATGATTTAAAAGTACCACCCCAGATAAGTATTCCATAGTTTAGATAAGGCAAGACCAGCGAGCAGTATAGTGTATGTAACACCCGCTTTGGTACAGAATATTTCAATTTGTTCATGACACCAATATTTCTAGAAACAGTTTTGGAAACACAGTCGATGTGGTTTTTCCAAGTAAGGCATTCGTCAATGATTATACCAAGAAATTTTGTAAATTTAACTTTTTCTAAGCAGGTTTGATCTAAGAATACATCGAAATCTTTACTATTGTTAACTGATACCATTTGGGGTGTTCCTAGCAGCATATAGTTTGTTTTACTTGCATTAACTGACAATTTGTTGGCTTTGAACCAATTGGTTACTTCCTTCAATTCCATATTCATTAGGTCAATTTCGCTACTGATATTTTTATGCGAATATAGAATAGTGGTGTCATCAGCAAAAAGTAAGAAATCTAGTTTATTTGAAGTACAAGTAATATCATTGACATACAGAATAAAAAGCAACGGGCCTAAAATTGAACCTTGGGGTACACCACAAGCAATACGTTTCAGATCTGATTTATAATTATGATATGATACAAATTGTTTTCTATTGTTTCAATAACTTCTGAACCATTCAAGAACTATGCCACGAAAACCATAATGTTCAAGTTTATACAAAAGAATTTGATGATCAATAGTATCAAAAGCTTTTGATAAATCAAGAAATAATCCAAGTCAGGTTTCCTTCTTTTTTTTTAACAGCAGAGTGCACTTTGTCAACAAGTTGGGCAATTGCCATGCAGGTTGTAGAAACCATAAAAAAATGATTATGTAGAAACCATAAAAATATAGAAACTCACCTGTTTATTGAAGTAAAGTTGAAAAAGCACATTCCGGCGAAAAGCATGAAAAAGAAATAAATAAGAAAAAAGATCAGGAAACACTAGCATTGACAGTGAATAAGCAGAACTTAAAATGAATGGTGTGTTGTAAAACCATAGAGTATAATCTTAATGTTTATTTTATTAATAACTTTGATTTAATATTCGAAATCCAGGATTCAAGGTCAAAATAGAAACATTTACGAGTATGGAACATCACGAATAAAAACACGATTTTCCATGATTGGCCAAGCTATGTTTTACGTGTTTCATGTTGAATCAAATCTAGTCAGTTCTGCACTTTATAAATAAGTTGTATCAGAGATGATGTATTCATAATATGCAATACATAGAGTCATTATTCAAATAATAATGAATAATATGTAATAGATCATTCATCATGAAAGAAAAAAGTCACAAAACCAATTATCTAGGGATAGTTGCCATGAAAATACTGCCTTGTTGCTCTCAACAAGACAGAGACTGCGCCCTTCCTCGGACTAAACCCGGCTCATTGTTTCCAGATCATTAAAATGTGCCGGTGATGTGAGTTCTGCTATTGCAGCAGCTAATCTTTGGAACGACCTTCCTATGTGTCTGCTGAAGCTCAATCCTTGCCTATGTTCAAGCGGCAGCTGAAGACTAAGTTGTTCCCATAATTTACTGCTCTGTGTGTATTACTGCTGCTTTTCTGTATTTATATTTTTGTAAAGCACTCCATTCTTTGTGGGGCACTATATAAATGCTTATGTAATAATAATAATAACCCTCAAATCTTTTGGTTATTACGTTAAAAATCGTAAAGTTCAAGGGATTGCTATTTAATACTTTGCTGAATAAAGAAGTCTGAACCAGAGAGAAGATTGATTTTCATCTACGTATCAAGTTTAAAACATACCGGTACTCAAAAAATAGTTGAAACCCTTATTTTCAACTCAACTGAGAAGAAGACTCCTAAATTTAGTGATAGAATTAATATCATAAACGGTACATGTTGTATTATGATGTACTGAAAATATTGTTTGGCATGTAAGTTCATATTTCATAAATAGAGGATCACTGTTTATATGATAACACTCTCCAGAAGTAGAGACTCAGAGAGTCACAAGATCTACCCTACGGGTCGAACTATACTCGGTCTCCACGCATTTTGTTTTGCTACCAAACATTTGGTCGTGACGTTGTCAAATAAACCTGGTTGAATAAAAAGAATAGACCGATAACAAACATTTGATGCTGGTTCTATCACTTTGTCTTGATCTGTGTAAACTCTAAAAATTATTTTACTCTTTGTTGAGTAAAAAGGTCACAGCTCATTGTTGAGTAAAATCTTACTCAACATT
>JXSR01S004210.1:73252-85663 GCA_000969725.1 Ophiothrix spiculata
ACAACAAACGATGACCAATGATGACTACTTATCAAGGTACAATCTCTAACAATAAATGCAACAGTTTAATAAATCACATCACTGTCACAAAGATACGGCCAAAACTTGAACGGCAATTGCAAATACAAATCTTGACTACCGCAGCCGTTTACAAGTGTAATGCTCACATACCTTCTTAATGATGTACATTTTTCTTCAACACTTTTACTCTTTATCTCATACTTAGAGCGAGCTGATCTTGAAAGTCGACGAGACATTGTTATATATTCCGGCCAAATTGTGTAAGCTTAATAGAAACTGTGTCCGTCAGATAGGTATTAAAACCATAGTATAGGTGTGCGAAATAGTTAAGCACATGTGTAACACATGAACATTACACGCCGCCGGTATTCAAGGAGAGAACAGAAAATGGAACGTACCATTGTGTGAAAGGTTTGCAGATAAGATCAATCAGGAACCTCCTACATTCAACTTTTATATCAGCCGTTTGTGAGCAGCACAGTTGACCCTGATTTAGTCAGTAATTTGTCACCAAGTTTTAATTAATCTTTGTAAAAAGTAATTTACATTTTGTACAAATCAGATACTAGTACTGTAATGTAAACATTATCTGTATGCATCAGTTTTCATTAGGTATTTGTATCATAAAGATGACATTATCTATAGCAATGACCCTAAGATGCCTAACGACATTTTCCAAGATTTGCATAATGTTGTAATATTATAAAAAGCACGTTTGTCTTGGTTTCCAAAGAATGTATTTTGTAGCTGGATTCAAGCAGTAAACCAATGAAACAGATTTAGCTGTAATCTGGGGCTCCTTTTCTTATAATTGAAGAGATTTAAGTTAAGCCCTTGGAATAAATGAAATGCGATATTCCATGATTTGTCAGTTTCTTGACCCGGCCTGAATAATATTCCATTTGGCATAGTAAGATAATTATCCTGTATGGATATTACTCCAAATATCTTGGTCAAAAAAGATAGCCCGGCGAAAATGACTGCGCATATAGGAAGATATCGTGTTTAAATACAAATTTCAGTCGTTGTTTTGTGAATCAGAATTCTAGTATGGTTTTAATGGTTAATTTTGTGGAAAAATTATGAATTCATGACGTATCAACTTGGCTTTACTATTACACTGACCCGTTCCCATATTGCAACACGAACACTATATCCCGTTTTACATACAAGTACAATTATTTATGTCCGTTTTACATACAAGTACAATTATTTATGTCTGTATAGAATCAGATTTACACCATACAGCAAAACTTTAGAGATTCATGGGATATTTGTTCAGCTGGCTTTATTATTATATCGAGCAATCCTATGATTCAATTCGATAGTAAACACCACTGTAAATAATATTCCGTTGACCGTACAATTAAGATGTTAATTCCATATATTAAACACGCAGCACAAATAGAGCAATATGGGATATTTGTTTATACGACACGTCATGGATTCTGTTTTTTGCAACCCACATTGAGAAAGTCGGTCAGTCAGCGGTCAACGTTTTCCTAAAACATACACACTGCGAGTGCATAACAACAAACGATTTTCGGGCCGTATAGCAGTATTGCGTTACATTTTCCAGTGTATGTTTGCTTCGGATGTGTGCCCCTGGATGTGCAAATGGGTGAAACGGGTGGGAATGTTATAATTTTATAACATTTAAACTTATTAATGCCATTGAACATACGTGCCACTGGGGACAGAGCAATAGCTCTGTAGCCAGGCACGCCTATGATACGCGTCCTCCCTAATCCACCATATCCAACCAACCCACCCCACGACCATTGCATATCTGGGTTTCCAAAGAATGTATTTTGTAGCTGGATTCAGTAAACCCATGAAACAGATTTAGTTGTAATCTGGAGCTCCTTTTCTTATAATTGAAGAGATTTAAGTTAAGCCCTTGGAATAAATGCAAATGCGATATTCCATGATTTGTAAGTTTCTTGACCCGCCCTGAATAAGGTACAGATTTACCAAAATCCCTTGGCAATGTTTATCTTGACAGGTAACAAGTAAAGCATCTTTAAAAGTATCTAAAAGCAAATATCCTGGAAACATATCATTTGTTTATATTTTATGCTTGTCATTACAATAAGAAACTACAGGAAAGCATGTTTTATGAGTGTACCAAATAACGAGTGTTATTATGAAAAATGTTAAAAATGAAATGAAATGTTGAGGTCTCACTCGCCAAATTTTATTATCATTAGTTTTGTTTGGCCGCTTCCGTGTACAAACAAGTTTATACTTGAGGAAGATACGTATGAAGATATGAATAGGACGTTACATGTCTAAGTAAAAACATTTCATTTAGCATACTCTAAATGGCCAGAAGAATACCCGGGAATTTAACTGATTTATTGAAACTTTTCTACTTAACCAGTGAAAAAAAAAAGGATATGTAATTAGTACGGTCGTGCTAATTAACTTCATAAACCTTGCTATTATCATGATTATAAAATGAAGGCCTGATCATAGACTCTATTATGCACGGAATTTTCAACCTTATCCATTAAAGAGTCCTTGATTTCACATAAAATGTGTCGTGAATTACATCGTCCGTCAATACTACTGCATTTGATCTCAGATTACAGAGGTAGTCGCACAACTCGACAAGATGCACTTCCATTGTGAATATGTTTTGTTTACCGCTGCTGTGCGATTAGGTAAAACACTTTACGCATTATCAACACCCTCAAGATTGCTGAAACAAAGTCTTTCAGACAAAAAGTACCGGAGAAAATCTTTAACTACTAGGTTGCTCATATAGTTGGAATAAAAATATTTTTACCACTTTTGAATGTAAATGTCAATTTATAAGGAAAATATCTGGAAACTCATGTTGCTTTTGGACAGATTTGATAAGTATTCTTGTTGGGTGAGAAATGGAACTCCATATGTGATCAATTTTCTCATGTACTAGTAAGGGGGTAACAACAGAAATGGGTCAAAAACGTGATTTTTAGGTCAAATTTGATTTGACCCCGCCTTCCTCAAGGTCACTCTAATACTCAAGTTGAGTGGTCACCTGACCAAAAGCAACCTAAGTTTCCAGATATTTTCCTTATAAATTGACCTTTACATAAAAAAGCGGTAAAAATTATTTTTATTCCAACTATATGAGCCACCGTGTACTTGACAACACATGCGGTCAACAATTCTGCATGGAAAAACAAAACGACGCTACTTCATGGAGCAATATTGTTCTCTGATTATATAGTATCGGCATACACTTAAGACCTTAATATTTCGTACCATCTTTAAAATGTGTTAAATATCTGTATTATTCCAAACTTTTACCGTTAAATTTTCTTTACCATCACTGTACCATATTGCTAAACGTTATTGTCAGTTCACACCCTTGACAGCATTTAATCTATATCTGTCTTTCCACTTTCATCTTTATTTATCATTTTTGCCTGAAATCTCAGTTAAGTGTCAATATTGTCATAAATAGATTTATAAAAATGAATACTTAAACATTTTTAGCTTTGCTTTATGTGTCTAGGCAGGCACAAAACGTTCAATGCTTAAAATAAAGAATAGCTATTTAGACAGAGAGACTTTTTTAGATTTTTTAATTCTCAATTTTATTTCAGACTGAATTTGTGTTATCGCTGCTTTAAACGTTTCAACCTTAGTAAACTTATATAAAAACACATATATTGCACATGTAGTATGAGATGAGATAAGTGATGAAATATTCCATCATAATACTTTTTACGTACTCAAGTGAGCCAGCTTATTCTTTTTTAAAACGTTTTAAAATGGTTAATTGGTAACACAGACAAGACTTGAGTAACAGATTAAACTTTCCTAATACTACCTATTATCGTAAATGTATTCATTAATGCGTCCAATATCTTGTCAAGTGTTATCATTACACCTAGATACTTCTTTCATAACAAAAGATGATGATATATGCTGTCGATTTATGATAATTTATACTTTTAGAAATTATCTGAACCTTTTAACACGTCAAAGAGCACAGGTTATTGGTACAATATTGCTGGGTAATGAAGTACATCGTTTATTTACATATTTGGAAACTGGAAGGCAACAAGTCTACGGTCAAAATTGAATAGGTATACGTCACCGATTGCTCAATACACTAACACATTCCTACTCCATTACAAAGAGATATATACATACTTTCCTACCAAATGTTAGGGAATTCACAACGATCACCCTTTTGATACAATGTTGTTTCATGTCCACCCAAAAGCTTACCATTGGACATGCGTTTCTGCTCACTCAGTTCCCCCAATCATTTAGGTTTAAATGAAGTGTGTCCAACGGTGTTGTTTGTTAATTGTGCTTTGTCATACTAATTGTAAGAGTGTTTACTTATTCAATGTTAGGTTAAACCAAAAAAAAATATGGTTGTATTTTCTTACATTGTCGAAACCTCTGTTCTCTATTTTGTAATTATCGTTTCCTGTAACCTGTATTTGTAACCTGTGTATTAAAGAAAAAATAGCATAGTAATAAGGAAACTAATTCACTAAATGCCTTTAATGCAGACAACGCAATATAAAGTATGTTTGCAAAGATATGTGTAATGCTATACTATTTAATTTCTATACTAGATTTACTTAAACTCGATTTCCTTTTCCAAAATTAACATGATGTGATTTATTTTGCTGAATTTTCATTGTAGGTAAAATGTTTCTGTAAATGCAAAACATAAAAACAACAATACAAAATGTCCATCACAGACAATGACATGATTTATCCCAGCTTGAATATTCTACAGCTTTACAAAACCCCTTGACACTGTGGATATTGACAGTCGACAATTATCATGTAAAGTGTCTGGAAGCAAGTATAATAGAAAGTCGTGTACCATTTAGTCCCTTTTAATGCATATCACTAAAATAGCAATTACCATCACGCATATTCTAGCTTGATAATAGATAAAAGGTCGTTACTCTTGTACTTGTTTATATTTTGCAACGGTTGTTCTGTACAAATCCATAGAGAAATATGGATATTCGCTCTATTTTCCAAAACAATTAAAAATCCACAACAGTTTTTTCTTTGATCTTGACAAGATTTCCAATGTAATTCTTAGTTACTGTGACGTAAACTTTAGTCAATCTTATGTTGGAAATCACTTTTACAATAAAACTACAATCCTAAAACAATCCTGCACCTGGCTGAAAACTACACACATAGCACAGAAAGGGTGAAGTAGTAATGAAAATCAAAAACTTCATCAGGAACAATTTCCAAACTCATATAGTTTTTAGTGATGATTTTTGCAAGATTTCGACTCGACTATGCTAGAGCTGACACAAATTGTAATAGGTATGTTTACTTTATCAATGTATCGCAATATCAACCCCAAATCACCAAACTTCCTGGTAGTGAGGCTATCACTACATTGCCTCTTTCATCGATTGTTTTCTCAGTTTTTGCAATTCAAAAAATGCATTTACCATAAGCAATACTCCTAAATATCAATAATGCAACTTAGAAAACGTTAGACTCGTGTAAAGCTAAACTAGTATTAATAGCAATTTGTTAATTTTGGCAAGTTAAATTATAGCTTTTTGTGGTGAAATTTAAGACTTTAATGAACAAATGATAACCTTTGTAATATCTAACCATAACTGAATAAAACGTGAAACAAATGCTGTGTGAGCGTATTTAGCCTATACTTCCCCGTACAACCCGGAAATAGGAACATTGGACTACGCTGGTACTTGGACACTTGAAGTATTATAATTGTTCCCTGGGATCCTTGCAAATTATCAGTACATATTTCATGTCCTTCTGTTACACTTCAAGCAGCTGGTGGGAAGATATCATTTCTTGTCGCAAAGAGAACGCTCAGCAAAAAACTTACCTGTTAATCATCCCCAAGTATGATCAACTGAATGGGTCAAAAATTAAAAAGTAAATTATTTAAGAAGTTTGGAAATATTATTGCAAGCAGTGACTTATTATCGTCTTACTACGATTTGGGACGTTCAAAATACATTGCAATGTAGGTTAGAATGTTGTCTCTTAAGGCAAATAGTGCACTCAGCATACTTAATCTGTTATATTCATGTTTAAGACGTCCTACTTTGTGCTCCTTGATTACTCCATTATCCCCACCATTCAACCAGCTGAATATTTCCAATAATGATGTTACTGATTTGTGAGAACTTACGAAAGTCTTTTGCAGCCAGGGACGTGTGAAATGGTTTATTGGTATTTACAGGTTTTAGTTCTTGTGTAATTGTAATGTAATTCTGTTATCTTCATTTTCCAGTGCGATAATAAAATCAAAGTTCTAAAGAAAACTGATTAGCAGCCTATTTTTTTTAATATAAATAGTAAAACCAATTAACCCCAAGAGGCACAAAAGTTAGTTTTAATTAGGTACATGATTTACATAAAAACACTTCACACCCTAAGTATTTAGAATATATAAAAATCATGTTTACAATGACAAATTTTGTAAGCTGTGAACACCATACCAAGGTCTCATCCTTTTGCTTAAGATGATAAATTAAATTTATGTGAGGTGTCTTATGATATGTATTTCAAAGCATGTAAACGTGGGTATTTTGGTAATTTTTAAATACTGTATTATAATTCATTCATAAACAGTGGCGTAACAGGGAATTAATACATTATTGCTATCAGTGTGAAAAAGGTATGTCTACATCATAATATAATGGTGTTGTAGCTCTTTCATCGTTCATGATGCTTGTTCAGATTTGCCTTATAATACTAATTAAAGAAGTGCTTTACGTGAGATGCATTTCAAAAGTTTTACAATTTGCACCCAGGGCAGAAATTTTCACATGACACATTCTCGTTAACAGAAGCATAATAGACTGAATAAGCTGTATGTAATCATTCCCCATCAGTTACACTGACAGTTACACCTGAAATCAACGTCAGCTTTAGATGTGTTCATCTGTCAAACTCCAAAGAGATAAAATAAACTATCATAAATCAAGTGTTCTCACACTGGGAAAAATGCTGAATCGGCATGGATATGCTCAATACTAAAACAAATGTACTGGTTTGTCCACTAAGAATAAATATAAAGTAAATATCAAATACTTACAGATAATAAATGTCACGTAATATTATAGATCTATGGTTACGTTTTTTATTCTTAACTTGTAAAGAATACGTAGCCTAGTGAAATGGATAATTTAACATTTGACCTCATGTACGACACCCGTTTGTTCTTTTATCAGAATACATGCAGGGCAGTTTTGTTTACCACCATAATATTTTTTGTTTTATTGTATTATAACCAGTTTGACCAAACGTAAATTTTATTCTGTAAACAAGTAGAATCTTAAATTTTATTGTGTCATGAAAACATTGTTCATTAATAACTTCCAAGTAGGAACGAATTTTGAGCATAGAAAAAGCACCTATATAACAAGGCCTACATTCGACCATTTTATGGTTACAAATTTTGCTAGCCTACCACGATTTTAATGTAGTACACATTACATTTTATTTAAAGGAGCTTGGTCCGATTGCCTCAATTTTTTTTTAACTTTTTGGTATCAAAATGTTGCTCATATTTTGCTCATAACCCATGTAAAATTTCACGGCTGAGTTATGTTTTGTTTTGGAGATATGTATGGAAATGTGTCTAATTATGGTAACCATAATTAATTTTATACAGTAACATATAGGCAGCTGTGAAATACAAAATTGTCCATAAAATCAAAACGGTTTGACGGATTTAGCTGAAATTTGAAAATTAGACCTCTTGAGTGATCATCTTCCATATGTCATTGAAAATTAAATTTTGAGCAATCAGACTAAGCTCCGTTAAATCATTGTATGAAAAATTCCAAAATGTCTATTGCTTGAAAAAGTTACTGGCATAGGAACACTTAGTGAAATATTGTTTTTAGGATCCATGCTGTCAGTAACATATTTTATGTCCTGCTGTGAAACTTCAAGTAGGTGTTTATAATAGGTCAGGACATTTATTTCTTCAAGCAAAGAGAACGCTTGGGATAAGGCTAAAAAAGAGTTAATGTGTGAATTTCGATTGCACGTAAAATATTGGTCCGTATGATCATTTCAATCAATTACTCATTTTGTGCTTCTGTGACATTTCAAGCAGGTGTTTAAAGGTGGAGAGGCATTTATTTAGGCAAAGAGTACACTCAGCGTGCCTAATATGTTACTTACCTTCTAGCTTCAACTGAATGTTTCCAAAATAATTAATAGTCTTTATTTGGTTACATATAAAGTGTTAGGAAGAAATCTCGATGACATCAATGACTTATTGTTTATAGTCTTTCTATGTCAGATGTTAAAACGCATTGCTTATAGGTTAGGATATAGTTAGCAGATATTTGTGTCAGAAACTACAGGAACATTTAATATTAGTAGTAAATTACTATTTAGAAATAAGACAATTCGTAGCATTTGTAGATGCCTAAGAGTTAATGATTGTTAGGTATCTGATTCATTCAAAAATCCCTTCATTTTTACATACATATTTGGAGATCATATTAGCTTATTATGAAAAGTTAATCATATCAAAATTTGTTCACTGACATAGAATAAAATTTTATATTCTATATAATTAAATTCTAAAACCGTGAACTCAATATAAGGTACTTTTAGCTTTAAATGTTCAACTAATTTTGTTAGAGCGACGAATCATATGTGTATCTTTTGTAAATATACAAATTTAGCCTGAAATCTTTGTTTATCATCCAACTTTGTCAAAACAAAACAGTGCCCTAGGAAAACCTAAGCATCTTTACTTCTGCTTGTTACATCACATCATGCCCAGGTACGCGTAAAACAGTTATAGGATGCTTTAAGTAAAGATTGGTCATTTATATACACCTGACAGTCATATAGATATTAAACGTTGTAATGAATTAAACATTCTTTTGGGCTAAAGTATTACCAACGGTTTGAGGTAATTACTGTTTAATTTTTCATCCTAATTTTTCCTTATCTGTTATTATTAAGATTGTTGTCGTATTATACTACATTTGATAAAATAATATAGACATGACGCATACGAGGCTTAGTGAATATACTGAAAGCTTTCCAATACCTATTTTCGTAAATATATTCATTAACGATTCAAATATGACTGTCCAGCCCGTATGAGCCGTAAATGCAACTTTAATTTGCGCTACAGGTGAAAATACATGTCAAGGTCGTAATTTGATTAAATAGATTTTTGAACAGATTCACAATCCTTGTGCTCACTACAAAATACTAGCAAAGTTTCATTTCAAGAAAATGATAGGAAATATGAAATAAATCTACATATTTCTAACACAATCAACAGAAAATATAGGGCTTACTGGACTTCTGGAAATCGAGTGAAGTTTACTGAGGTGTCGTTTTAATCCTTATAACATGGTCAAATATTTAAAAAAGTAAAAATGTCAAGAGCCTGCATTTTCGGCTGTTTTAAGATGGACGGTCACAAATATCTCGCCAAGTGTTATAAATACTACTTTCAGTATTAAGCCGTCTAACTATCTGAAATGATGTTATGACGATTTATGCAAATGCGGTCCAAATTATGGGAATGAATTTAATGTATTGACAAGCAAATGTGACTGTCCAGCCCGTAAATGCAACTTCCAACTGAAAACAGATGGGCTTGGGCTTTCAGTGCGGTTGTATCCTCCTTTTTAACATGAAAATTGAAACTGGTGAAAGTATTAATCTTAAATCAATACTTATACCTCAGTGCTTTTTTTTCAAATGGCCTAACCGTAGTAGAATGTTTCGTGAAATGTTTTTTACCGTACACAAACTTTGCATCTTTAAATGTCACTGATGACATATAAAGTACTTTTTCAAGGATTTGAGTAATGTTATGCTATTATTAGAAACACATTTGTCAAGTTAGATTGTACTCTTTTGCGTTTAGGTGTGTTCAAGAGTTAGTTGGAACTTGAGCAAATTTTTCCTTTCAGTAATTACCTTAGAACATGTTTGGGTAATTGTGATTTCACATTATATAATTCGTAAGAGCAAATTCAGATCATAAAAGTCCTTGACATCAAAGTCGATGCTTTGAATTGTTCTTTTCTCATTTTTTATTGAACCAGCCAAGAAATTTTACACAATTCCCTTGACAATGCTTATATAGACAGCTGCAAAACAAAGTATATCTTAAAGTGTCTTTTAACAAAGATCTTTGAAAGTCATATCAAATTGTTTCGTTTATGCATGACACTTTAAAAGTAGCAACTACCACTACGCACAAGGACACGGAAAGGTTGTTGATCCTTGTTCATGATCATGATGATTGCAATCATTGTGGATTTTTATGTATAAAGATAAATGTAAATTTTGAATTTACAATTCAAATACATTGTGCCAATACAAACGTGCTGATCTTTATTACAAATAAATGTATTATATTTACAACAGGTGTTGATAATAGACACGAAAACAATAACTCAACATTGGTCATGGACAACGCTATACTTCACCTTATAATTATGATAATTGTGTAGATGAGGTAAATCTATGAAGATTTTTCCACTCTTAAAAATTTACTTAGTGCATATTTTGGGCAAAATGAAAAATAAGGCCCTATTGTCGACAATGTCCACATTAATTACCCGGATTAAGGTTTGTTTGGACCACAGATTTTGATTGGACCAAATATTTTAACAAATTGTTTTCTATGGTATTTCTCTAGGTTTATTCAAATTGAACTTTAAAACATCAACATCTGACCTGTTTTAGCAACATTTCAAAAAATTATATTAAATATAAATTTCAAAAAAATCTTTCCCATACAGTTTGTATCATTTTTATATTGCAAAAATAATAATTTAAAAAAAATCGAAATAAAAGTGTTCCTGGACTTTCTCCTGGGAGTGATAACTTTTAATCGACAGTGTTCTACTATGTTAAGACTATTACAAAATCTAGGTCAAGTAATTTATATTATTATAGCAAAAACATTCAATTTCAATTCCTGAACAAATATATAAAGTTAAGCATCCACGATCATTTCATATATCATTTTTAAGTGGGGATTTTTGGTCACCGAAATTAGTAAGAAAGTCTGATGAAGCCGTGGCTTAAGTTTCAATAAAAGACAACAACTAAGAACACGATTAATGTCACTTTTTCTTAAATCTCACTTCTTCGTTAAAATAATGGACACCAAACGTAGTCTGCATGGTATTCTCTAATACAAATGTATACTGTTATGTGGTTTAGATAAGCTGTATTAGAACTTGAATTAAAAACCATAACTTTTTCCACCTTTGCAATCGACCCGATTAGATACAGGTTTGCTTGGAATAAAAGGCAAAACAGGACGTTTTGGCAGGTGTTTGTCTGTTATCACAAAGTTTGCCTCAGAACCTACCAATATTCGATCCAGGATATCTTTACACTTAGCGTGTTGTGTCTCGGGTTCGGGTTTTTCAGGTACATAACATGGAAAAATCAGGTCGAACTGTTCAACCTGCCAAACAGCTTAAACCCCGACCAGGTCGATTGCAACGTGAACATGTGTGTTAACTATAAAAGGATGAGGACTTTAAGAGTTTTCAAATATACATTATATTCTGATATATATCTATTTCATTTTGTGGGCCGAAAGAAATCTGTTCATGCAGGCATCCAAATGTTCTATTAACATTCTTAATAAACCCACACAGGCGTTCAGCTGGTCTATTGCCATTTTTAATTAACCATTGATAAACGCAATTAGTCTAGCTAATTGGCAGAACAAACACTATTAAGAAGCAATTAGAAAAATAACCTTGCAATTTCTTGAAAGCCTTACAACTGGTATAATGATTATGTGTTTTAGTCCCAGTGTTTGTTAAATGTGGTATTTTTCATTAGCCGCATTACACTTACCTCTGCCGTGAAGAAGGGCATCGTCCTTCAAAACTACTGCTTTTGATCTCAAATTTGGCGCGAGATGGTCGTAAAAATCGACTAGACATCTTAATCCTTTGTATACTATATATTCCGTTTAAGATTTTATGAGGTAGAACTCTTATTAAGCACACACTTTAACTGAATGGTACTTAACGCACATTGTGTTTTTACGTCCGTAGTAATGCACGCTGGATGTATGATGACACAACACGGAGAGAGCAATAAACGGAATCTACCACTTCCTAATAGGTTAGCACTATGTCTACAATATGTTGTGTCATACAATATGTATATTTTGCAGCACTGAAAATTTGAACAAACGTGGTTGTATGATTCAAATAAATACATCTTTTGTGTTTCAGCACTTGACTATTTCTATGTTTGTAAATATAAAACTGTCTCTTTGTTAAATTTTTTAATAATTATATTACATTCAGTAGATGATTTCTTTTCTTGACTCCATCACCCCACCGGTAGGTCAAAGTGCACAGCACGGCAAATAACTTTAGTGGGTAGCTT
>JXSR01S004211.1:19992-32674 GCA_000969725.1 Ophiothrix spiculata
GTAAACATCATTTATACGAATTGAGACGGGTCAATTCCGAGCATGTTGTTTCCGGGTGGCCAAATTTGCCATGATACACAATTTCAGTAATCGCTCCATCATACCCTTTTTAAAGGCTTAAATCGGAATTATTGTATTTTTGATATCAAGTGAAAGACCATATTTTAAATCTGGCGTATGGAAAATGTTTTTGTTTTAAACCACATTGTCGTTGACACGTTGTAGAATTACTAAGAATACGATTCTTAATGCCATGACTAGGTTGGTAAACAAAAAAATATGTTTTATTTGGATTGTCATTAAATTAGTGCTATTTCAAAGAGCTAAATGAAAGAAAACTTATAAGCCATAAATCAACTACACCCATTCAATGTGTGTCTGGGGTTCAAACTAGTTCCAATAATTGTAACTCAGGACCAAGTGTCCAGAGACTCAGAGTTACAAGAAATATGTGGAGTTGTATTGCCATTTAAGCTTTCTAAGTTTTGACATGGAATAATTCAGAAATTAAAAACCCAAATATATTTCTCTCAACACAGACGACATCTTTAAATCGTGTAGAATCATTACAAACCTAATTTAAACCAAAAGATGAAATTTATCATCCAAAATCTGGACGTAAACAAATCTGAGGTTGTCAAATTTGGAAACCCAATGTTACAACATTCAAGGCAAGTTTAGGCCCAAAAATCACACATTTTGATTCTGAATGTTAACAAACCACCTATCATAGGGTGCACAAGACTCTCAAGGAGCTTACTAATTTAAAAAAATTGTGACCAGCTTCAATAATTTAGTTGAATTTGAAGTGTGGACTTGGTCCTCAGATGGTCTGTACAGACATGCTTAAATGGCAGTTTTACTACATACCATTTCCCATGACTTGACACTTAAGTCAAGTCATGGTGCCAGGACTAGGGTTCAAACCCACAGACACACACGGACACCCATAGACTTGTATTTCATCAAGATTTCTCTGTTTATGTTGACAAATTTTGACATTTGTTATGTAACAACTGTCATTCTCAAGTAGTTAATTCATCTCATTCTCCAAGGTAATGATATGATCAATTATGCGTGAATTATATGAATTATAGGACTCAAGTCCTTGTGTTCAGTCTTGCATGCTAAACCAGGGTCATTTCTATAGATTCAATACAAGCTGTTAAAAAGTATGTCATGTGTGAATTTATTAATTCAGGGGGGTACCCAAAGCACTGTACATTATTGGCATGTATGTGAGCTTTAGCATACATAAAGTGGGTACCCTCCAGTGCATTAATGATCCATATTTGTTATGAAAACATGACTGCTAGTAGCTGGGTTTTCAATGGAAATTTAAGATTCTTTGAGGATATCTTGGAAATGGAGCACCAAAAACCTATTCTTTTTTACAAATGGAATATCTGATATGTTTAAAATTGGATTCTAGGTAAGTTAAAACTATATTTTCAAAATTTCATTGAGAAAAAGTTGAGTCAATTTGGGGTGTTTCGTGACTGTGGCTCTCTATGGGAGATGTGTGTAGTTCAATGTAATACACAGTCCTTTGTGGGTGGGGATATACCCACCCACAAATTCGATTTGTGTATAAATCAACTTTGTCGGGTTTTCAGTTGCGAAGATAAATTAGTTGCGAAGATAAATTAGTTTTTTGACGCGACTTTTTGAGCCCATATACTGTATGTGCATTTGTGCATGACGTCTTGGAACCACCACCCAGGGTCAGTATTTTTAACGATATTGAAAATTCATATTTGTGAGTAAAATTTTAGAATATAGTACAAAAAATAATGCAATTAAATATCCCGAAATGATTTTTGCAAAATCCGCTAAGAAAACTTGTAAATCATAGCTCAAAGTTGTTTAAATACCTTACAAAAAATCTCCATATGACGCTTAGAAAATAGTGTGATATGACGCCATCTTTGTTTCCATAATAGCCTAAGTTTGTGGCCTCTAACTTACGTAAACGGCATGGTCAACCGGCGTAAGAGCAAGTGCAATCCTTATGAAGTGATGATAGACTCTTTTTAATTTCTGAAAAACGTGTGTGCATGTGTGATGACCCATGTTATAATATGACCCTTTGATATCCCATAATATGTTCCGGAAATCATCGAAAGGGCGATGTATCTAAATTCATTCACAAATTACACCTCGGTCAACTTCGATGTGAGCGGACTTTGCCGACACTGGCCGAAGATATTTTGAAGAGGTGAATGACGTCATTATCAATTTGGAGCGAAATTTGGCTGCTGTGACAAGTCAATTATCCCCCGTAATCGTATCAAAGTATAGCAATAAATCTTTAAAAAGAAGTAAATTTTCAATTCCTCAAAGTACATTTACTACTTGAAAACCTTCAAAACGGGACTGAAAATCTTATTTTTACCGTAATCCACGGTGCGATCAATGTGTACCATTCACCACCACAGAGGAGAAAATCAAAGATGGCGCCGACTGCGCGACACATGGGGCAAAAACTCGGGGAGTGTGGCGCCAGCATCGGCGATGCTTGTTCACGAAACTACCATGACCATGTCATGATGACTGCATTTGCAGATAGTGATTTTTTCAAGTTTTTGGTTGATCTTTTTAAAAGTATGGATCATTTAATAGATGATCATCAAGTAATTCATTCTTGTAAAATGAACGTTTTCTCCTCCCTATTTGATCAAATTGATGGTCAAATTGTTAAAGACCTTTTTCCAATTTCTTGAAATCAGGACTTTAGTAAATCTTGCCAAAAGTTCACCTCGATTCTCTCAGGCCTATAGTACATCGGAAGGCCTGTGTTGAGGCTAATTTAAATCCAAAATTTTACCTCCAAAAATTCCAAATAGTTTTTGAGATATAGGCTATAGATAGCAAAAAATGTAGAGCTAATTGGTATACGGTCATGCGTTTTGAGTTGGGGAATTTTTCGGTGCACAAATTTGTGACAAATTTTACATCGCGAAACACATCTATTTTGCTTTGAAATTCAATATTTCAAAAAGTATACTACCTACTATAAGAAAAGTATACATATTCTGAAAGGAAATTTCACAAGGATTCCAAAATTTAGGGTGTTTTCAAAGGTACATGGTCCGATTTTTTACATTTAAGTTTTCGCTGTCACATGAAAGATCACCACTTAAAATGTTTCAATTTCAAATTTGAGTCAAATCGGAACAACTGTTTTTATTTTATGAGCAATTTTGTATTTTTCATTAGCCTATTCTTTACTGTGTAAATATTATATTATGGTAACCATTAATATATTAATAATTTTAGCACATTTTCACTTATAAATCTCCAAAACATGACATGCTTCAGCTGTAAAATTTCATATGGGTAATGAGAAAAATATGAGGAATATTTTGGTACCAAAATCTCAGAAAGTTTGAAAAATTGTTGACCCAATCGGACAGGGCTCCTTTAAAGTAGGATAAGGGGTAAGAGGGATAGTGCAAGTCAAACACCAATTTTTTTGAAAAAATGTCTGACTTTAGGTAAGCACATCTTTTTATTACCATACCCTATGTCTAAAAAAGATATCATATTTGAGTTGCTCAGCTCAAAAGCTTTAAAAAAATGTATACTTTTATTATGATACCTGTTATACTTTTTTAGTGTGCGAGGTTCTTTCGGGACACATTTAAAATACATTATTTGTTTTAGTTTTCCAGCAATTTCTGTATTATGTCAAAATAGGAACCTACACCTTGAAATAAAAAGGTTTGGATTTATTTCTTCCACAATTTAGATGAACATTTTAGGCCTATATAACGAAAACATAAATTAATCTTTATATTCGCAATGGCAATGCCAAGCAATGCAGCATTTAGAAAATGGTTTAGTTACTTAAAACTCTTATGGATGATCGCATTGATAAGTTCCTAACTATAGATTTTTTTCATTTTTTCTTAGTAAGATTATAGTGTAAACTTCAAAATTGAGCAATAAAAAAAGGGGGGAACGATCGATGACTTTAAGTTTTATTAATGGATGATTAGGCCTACTTGAAAACTTTCGGTTTTCTTGATGTAATTTACTTTCGGTTACTTGATGTTATTAACTTTTTTTATATGTTCGGTGTTAGGAAACCGAATTTCGACATTTCCAGAAATGAAAATTATTTTTTATATTTTACTCCATGTAATTTCATCTCCAGCTATCTTTTTAAAACAGTCGGTGATCCCATATTTTTCTTGCTATTTGACATCCACTTGACATTCGCAATTGACCAACCAAAAATTTAAAAAAATTGTAGCAAATATTTAAAAAAAAAAATCAGTATTTTGTGGTCTAGCAAAACGCACATAAAAAGTTTCATCAATGAAGGCCTGTTGGTTCAGGAGAACTCCTCACTATTTTGCACATTTTTTTGTGTTGTTCGGCACTTGGAAGAAAATGCATAAAAAAATGGATGTGCATGTTGCATTTTGCGTACAAGGTGCGCGTTTTGTCAAATTCATATCCCACCACTTACCAACAACCAATTCTGAAACGCTGCCATCTGTTGGTGAAAATTAACACTGCGATCGTTTTTAACCTGATTGAATCACTGCCACTGGATAATATAGGGACTTCCGTTTAAGGGGAGTGAGCTCTACTGAGGAACCCTGCTCCCCTCATAAAGCTTTAATTAGAGCTCAGTTAATACAGCGCCTTGCATAATGACATTAACATAAAATAAATTTTCAGATAGCTCCCCTAATTGCTCCCCTAAAGAACTTTAGGAGAGCTTTTGACAGAGTCCCTGCTAATTTCAAATGGAATCCCTGTAATACTAGGGATATCAGTTTTGATTCTAAGTTTCAAGTACATTGTAGCTTTGATTTCTATGCATAAATAAATTCTTCTTTGAATTTGGAGTAAAATGACACCAAGATCATCAAATTTGGTTCAGGGAATCTTGAGTTATTATGTTTTAAAGTTGGCTAAAAATGTATTTTTTTTCTGCAGAAATATGGCAAAATTGGCAGAAAGGACTAATTTTCATTTTTGAATAACTGTTTAACTGTTAAAGAAATGAACAAATTAAGTAATTTATACATGTTTGTCATATATATGAAAAATGGACACCACAGAAAAATAGAATTAAGGTCCACAAAAATTGTTATTTTTAATTTTCAGGTGGGTAAAAGTGGTGTTTCGTTCAATTTTACTGAATTGAACAAGGCTATTTTTTCGAAAAAAATGACTAAGTTCAGCTCATTAGTGTGTGAAAATGAGCCGTGGGCTTCTAGAAAGATTTGTATTTGCATGGAATATCAAAATATTGGACAACTATGAAAGCTGCATCCATGCACCTTGTAACCACTACATAACCACTTGACCTTAAAATGAACTTTGGTGACCTTTGACCTTCGATAACCTTGACCGGACCACCCTTAGACCAATTGCTATTCGTGGTCAAAGTTTGGTCCAGATTTGGTCAAGGGTTCTAGAGTTATATAAGCTAACGTACATACAGACAGACAAACAAGCATCCTGTGAATTATAGTATGATGATAGACAATAAAATGTATTTATTTAGTGAATGAAATGTTTGTTTTTCTTTTTCATTTGCCAGGTATGTGGGCTCATTCTTTGACTTGTCAAGACTATCAAGATCTAATTGACAGAGGATGGAGGAGGTAAAGTAAATGTAATGTAGACTTACGGCCAGCGTTCGACATAAGCGGTGTCGCATCACATTTTGCGACACGTTTTGGGGCGTTTGCGATCCAATTTCACAAGTGTTTAGCAAAAAAATGCGATGCAAAAATCCCATGTTTACTTTTCAAGTTTTGCACCATGAAAGACAAACCTTTGAAAATGTGTGTTTGTCCAACAAATATCTAAACAAAAGTATGGTAAAATGATGATTTTTATCTTCCTATTAATTTCTTCTTTCATTTAAACTTCTATTTTTGCACAATCTGGTATTTCCAATATCGCGACTTTTGCCGATTTTCACATCATAAATGCCATAATACAACACCCCTATTTGTGAAAATCGGCAATTCCAATCCAAGATGCTAGGTTTAGTTTACGTTTTGGATGTAGGCAGACGCAAGATTTTTTAAATTGACAATTGTGAAATAAAGATAAGGAAGTCTTAGTGATAAAGTTGCAGTTATGCTTTTGACATAATAATCTATTGATTTCTGTATTTTTGCAAGAAATTGGCCGAAATTTTTAAATGTTTAGTTGTTTAAGTAAGCTTAAGCTTAATAGAATGTCCACTACACTGTGATGGCGACCTGCTATCTTAGTTATGTAAAATTGACTATCCTAATGAGATGCCCAAACCTGTAAGCTTCAGTTGTGAGCTTTGTTGTTTTGAAATAGAGTGGACTTGATGATGGTTGACCACATGAAGGGGGATGATCAGAAGGGCTCACAAGGTCATTTGGGTCAATGGCTTCCCGTTGTGAAAATACCAAGATTGGTCAGCGAATTCTGTATACTTTATTGGACTTTAATGGGACTTAAAAGACACGATGGTTCTTGCATGGGTAGAGTCACATGTATGGGCCCTGCATGAGTAGGGTCCAAGGTCATCTAGGGGTCAAGTCAACTCTTTGACCTTGCGGTTCCCCTGAAATGTGTGTAGCACTTTTTGCTACAAGGCGAACGCTGCTTATGGCTATTCCAGGAAGTGCTGGTACATACCAGGTGTCCCAGAAAATAGTTACATGTAGAAAAATGATCGTTTGCAAAACCTAGAGCAGTTGTAGAATTCAACCTTTGCATAACACTACTTCTAGATGTAAGCACAATTTAAATATCACAGCAATATTAATTTTTGAGTTATCAACAAAGATAGATACCTTCGTCAGAAACATATTTTTATAAAATTCAACAAAATCGTAAGCATGTTCGTTTGATGTAATTTTAATCCTCGTTCAACCCACATGTGAACTTGAAATTGACAGACCCAAAGTTAGATTGCTTTAGTATAGGTATAGCTAGGGTAGGGGTCGCTTCTTTCCATTGATACCAAAATCATGAAAATCCGGTAAACCGTTACATAATTATGACGTAATAAATTACTTCAAGTCCAAAAATTATGTAGAAATCTGATTTTTGACAAAAATGACCAACAATTCAAAGATTTTGCTACTTCTAAATGTTGTATTGTTATTGAACTTTTGCTAATAAATAAAGAAAATTATGATTTAAACATGTCCTGTAAGTTTGAGCATCATATCATGCATTTTTTTCTAAAATTTGCACAAGTTTCCAGTTTAAACAGTTACAGAATTATTGTTATCTGTGGAATATTGAATATGCTTATAGTATTCTTCAACTTTTGCGCCACAATTTGATTGACAGGTTTGATATAAACAACACATTCTGGAATGAATACATGGTGCGGGTATCCCTAATTTGCATAATAGATGTACTGAGAGAGAATTCAATTATTATCTATTGAAAATTGTACCAAATTTGGTTTAATGTAAAGTCTGATTCTACACCACTACAAAATGATTGCACATTAAAATATCACAAAAGCAGGGCGGGGCTAATTGACGAACTCAAGTTCTTGTGACGTCAAAAATCATTCTCTCATGTCACCAACTAACAATAAGAAGAACACAGCAGATCATCAGCTGACGACGGATGCAGTGCATCTGAAAGTACTACTGAGGTACGTTAAAAAATCTGTAGTGCAGAAGTTTAATTCATCATCATTTCTAGTTTCTACCACTACGTATGAATCTCCACTTTTTTTTATCAAAAAACGTGTATGCGTATTATTTTGTTGAATTTTAATGAAATACATTTCTGGCATAGGTGCTTCACAGAATTACAGACTGTTGTTAAGAGTCTACTTCTACAAAGACCCCCAAACAATTCCATACGAATCCAGTTTGTGAATGTTTGCTGCTTTGACATTTTCAATTTTTCCCAAGCACCGGACTTTTGCACCTACTATTATGTGTATTATATATATTACGCTCGATGAGTAGTGCCCCGACTTATGTGTACTGCTTAAACGCACTTCTTTAAACACTGTGGACACCGTGCATGACGTGCTAATTTGAATATCAACTGTGGATTCATCATAAATCAACAACGCGGTAATTAGATATAGTAAGGTGTTGAATGAGAGATGATTTGATTGATGATGAATAGGTTGATTTTTCTCCTTTAGGAGTGGGAAATATGTCTACAAACCTACCATGGATAAAATGTGCTGTCCAAGCTACACAATCAGATGCCAGGCGCTGAAATTCAAGGCGACTAAATCGCAGAAGAAAATCTTGAAGAAGATGACTCGGTATCTTGCAGAGGATGTGAAGCCTAAAGGAAGAGCAGAAGGAGGAGCAGAGGACCAAGACATGGGGGATGAAGATGCTGTCAAAGGAACACATGTGAGTACAGTATACAATTAGACCATTTTTTTTTTGAGGTCATTGTGTAAAATCGTAGGTGTTAGTTTTGGGCTACGCTCCCTCAGAAAAGTACCAAAGTACAGAACAACACCGACAATTATAAACAATGGCCGAATTAAAAGATGATGCAAAGTAATCGTTGTCATTAATAACCGTAATTTTATCTTTATAATTCTCACTGATTTTGACTAAAAATGGGTGAAAATCATAGTTTTATTTAGTTTTGTTTCTTTGCCATCTGCTAAAAATGTTGATCAGTCCAGGCACTGCTTCCTCGTTTCGTTTAGTCAAGTGCGACCTCCGCGATATCATTGCGTGGACGTATTGTTGTGTTTAAAGCTTACGCGCTATTATCGCAAGCACTACGCTCACTAAGGTCATTAACAGAAGGCTAATTCCACGATCTTGTATCACATACATGAATTTTTCAAGTTCAATTCTGACATAAAAGTAATACCTGAGTTGAAAGTAAACAAGTCAAGGTCTCAGGAACTACTTTTGTTTTTTCCATAAAGCAAATAGAACTTATTTTATGACTGGTATAAGTTGGATGTTGCCTTAATAACATTTTACCATCAAATTTGCACCAAAAAGTGATTTGGTACTGAAACAGAGAAAAACATCTGAGGCTTTTCCTTATTAGTGTATAAGAAGCCCCAGTTTCTGTGCTCTAAAGTACAATCGCGTTTTAGTAATAAATGTTAATCATAGCCGAGTAGGGTGTTGTTTGAATTTGCCGTTTTCAGATGTCACGCCTGTCACGAAAAACATGAAAAGTTTTTGCTGTGATTTATTAAAAGGTCATATTTTGGTGAAACATCAATATCTATCTTCTATCATGGAGTCTATATCTGCAAAGCAATAAACAAACATTCAGTGATTGCTTATTTCTCCACTATTACATCTCAAAATCAGTCACGCCTGTCACGAAGTCAAAATCCCGGATATGTTTAAGTCGCCATTTTGAAAAAAATGTGCATGCTATAAAACTCAAACTTAAAAGACATATCAGAATCATCATTTCCTGTCTTAATTGGCAAAAAACCCGACGAAAATCTGTTATTTAGAACTTTTGTAGCAAAATTTTGCTTTTTGGTGGCCAATTTTGCCTGATTTCCCAATCCAAAAGTGCTTTATGACGTTATAATTACATAACGCCTCGGCCGATTTTGATGATCTTGGTATCGTTGGATAGGGGAGGATCATACCTATCTATTATTAGCAAAACCAAGTTCATAGGAGGATCCGTTCTAAAATATTAGGGTGGTTGCAACAACCCTTCGGAGGACGTGTTGCAAAAATAGCTCAGGAGGACAAGGGTTAAAGCTCAAAAATAGATTAGACTTGCATAATACAGTATCAAAACTGTTGAAAATAAATCATAATCATAAATAAAGACGTTATTAAACAACAGATCCATTGCTAAAATCAAGTTTTACTAGGTGTGCACAAATGTCACGTCACGCCTGTCACGAAATGATTTAGCCTGTATTCTCCAAGTTAAGAGCTACAGCTCCAAAAGTGAAATGTTTCCTGATTGGTTCCCCAAAGGAGATATACTGCAACATAAACAGGAATCAAATCTCCCGTAGGAAAGAGATAGAATTCAGCATTAAACCATGTTTTTGAAAAGGCATTGTCAGTTTGGGTCACGCCTGTCACGGACACTTTGTGTCCCCATTGTGAAGACAGTGATTGAGTTAGAATAATTTTTTCACTTTTTGCATCCAATATCGAATGTTTACTATAACATATAGGAATATTTCCGTGGTATCGCCTTTAGATAAAATTTACCAGCTATTCTGAGAAAAAAAGGTTCATGCAAAGGTCACGCCTGTCACGCTGGAATTCGCCAGAAGTCATTGTTAACTGATAATGGCCATGCAGTTGTTTGCCTAAAAGTAGAAATAATCTTATTAGATTGGATCACGCTATTACGTAGGTTATTAATTTGAAACATCTCCCTGAAATTGAAATAACTATTGGTTCTGCAAAAATAAAGCCAAGTCTATACACAATCTGGGGGTCATGTTCAATCCAACTTTAACCCTCTCTTGTCATGTAGATTCATTGCGTTGTTTCATTAATTTTCACATCTGAAATATCTTGTCGTTACATTGATCAGAATACCTGCCATCATGTTGTTCGGGCCCTTGTTATATCACAATTCTTTCATCTAAAGATATAACTTGGTTACAGAGACTTCAGAACAGGGCGGCAAGAGTAGTTTTTGCGGTTAATATGAGATCGGATACAGCAACGCTGATTGATTCACTCCATTGGTTGCCAATTCCTAAGCAGATCACTTTCAAAACTCTCCTGTACATTTATAAAATTGTCAATGGACAAGCTCCAGATTACTTAGTGGAACTGTTTACTTTCTACTAACCTTGCAGATGCCTCAGACAACAGATAACACGCGTCTCAACATCGTTAAATCAAGTAGCACTACAGGGGACAAAAGATTTCTGTCAATTGCAGCCAAATCTTGGAACTTGTTGCCCATTAATATCAGAACTGTGGCACTCCAGCTGGTATCAGGGGTTGATCATGATGTCAGGGATTCATTTTGTGGTCAAACAAATAAGTTTGCAGCGAAAAATTCATATTCCATTTCGTTCGGATTTTATGCCCTCTCAAAGATATAGCAAATTTGCCTTTGATTTGGCAAAAATGGCTTCTGAGCACGAAAAAGCCACTTTGCAATGTTATATCTATTGAATTACATTGATTATGGCAATCAGATAGCTTGTAGTCATTATTAGGCGGGTGGTCAATTAAAATTTGATCAAAACACTAAGATCTGAAGTTCAATTTGAACATTAGGGGGGTGGGGGCAAAGTAGCCCCCTCACACTGTTAGATGGCATTTTTCCCAATTCAGAGTTAATATTTTACCTGAATCATATTAAATGGCCAGCAGAGAGTACAAGAAGGGCAAAAACAATAAAAAATGTGAACCCCTTGATTTAATAGCCCCCCCCCCCCCCCCAACATGAGTCCAGATTAAAATGGGCCAGAAAACAACCAAATTTGGGGCCACTGTGTGAAAAGTATACCTTGTCATTCGGTAAATTAATTTCCAACAAGTATGACCATGACCAGGAAGCAGACCTGCCGATAAATCAATTACTACATAGCCTATCATTATACACACCAAAGACAAATCGATTTTTCCACCACAGCAATTGCAAACGAGTCTTAGTGTAGCACGACATCTTTGAATTGCAAAAAAACATTTGCTGTCGACTGCAACAGCTTTAATACATGACAAGATTACCTTTTTAAGTTACCTCAACCTTTTCTTGCCGTAGGGCGTCTGGGGGACGCCCTAATTTACTGTCAGCTCAGACACCCTAACGTACAGTGAACTGAACTCACTGCCTCTGACCTTCAAAAACAGTATCCCAGGCAATTTATATAGTTCAAACAGGTGTATTATGCTGAAGTCTCATTGAATTATGTAGAATATGTCTAAGGATAGTTTGAATTTACTTTCAAAGTCAGTTTAGAGGTAAAATGCCTTCAGCCTGTGGCAGAGAAAGTGGTCCAACTGGAAAGGGTTAAAGATCACATAATAAAATTATGTTCCTAGCTGTATTTCTTCTTGGTGATCTTTTTTCATCTTCCCTCGTATTTCAGGATTCAGAAAGTCATCTAGCAAACAAAGAAGTTGAAGAGTTAGATGCCAAGATTGTTGATGTATCAAGAATAGATACGAGGGAATCAGACCAAAGCATGCAGGGTTCCTCTTCTGAAGATAAGAAACAAGAAAGCAGTGAAAGTAAAACTCCTACCAAAGTGTATGTTGAAAAGAAAACACCTAAATCAGGTTAGTAGGGTAGTATAGGGTATTGTAGATGCATGGGGAATATGTCATACACAAGAAAAGAAAGAATCGGACCAAAGCAAGGGGTCCTCTACAAAGAAACAAGAAGATAGTAGTATCAGTGAAAGCAAACATCATACCAAAGTGTCTGCCATGAAGAAAACACCTAAACCAGGTTAGTAGGGTAGTACAGGGTATTGTAGATGCATTGGGAATATGGCATACACAAGAAGGAATCAGTCCAAAGCCAGGGGTTCTCTACAAAGAAACAAGACAAGAAGATAGTTGTAGTAGTGAAAGCAAACCTCCTACCAAAGTGTCTAGTGAAAAGAAAACACCTAAACCAGGTTAGTAGGGTAGTACAGGGTATTGTAGATGCATTGGGATTATTGCATACACCAGAAGGAATCGGTCCAAAGCCAGGGGTCCTCTATAAAGAAACAAGATAGCAGTAGCAGTTAAAGCAAACCTCCTACCAA
>JXSR01S004213.1:44743-55647 GCA_000969725.1 Ophiothrix spiculata
CTCAGTCTCGAAACTGTATGTGCAATTGGTTGCCAGGCTATACTTCCTTCCTCCGCAGGTTTTCCACCGGATGCTCTGGTTTTATAAAATAATTTGCATTCTTTGCATATACATAAATTTCACCAGTTTTTGGATAGATATTCAGATGAAATAAGCTGAATGGTTACAGATTTAAAATAAATTGACCCCTCAAAATCATAACTTACCCGCCCATCCCTCCCGCTCGATTCTAATGCTAAATTAAGTTTCAAACCTATCACCAACAATGTGGTTGTAAGTCTTTTGCCTTTTAGGGGTGCAGTTTCACATACTGCTCTGGGCACCTGCAGATACCCTTATAATGTCCCTTCTTTTACTCTCAATGTGATGTCATATTTCTTTCAATATATGATTCATATTCATAATTTACGTTTATTTTGTTACAGCTCGTTCTCAAAAAACCAAAGGTGTTGGCAGGCTACTGGTCGTGATCATAGAAGGACATGACTTGAAATCATCCAATAATGTCACAGGTATTATATATTTATTCTTAGGCCTAGAAAAACTGTTTGATTGCTGTAACCCACTGACCCTAAAAAAGCTTCAAACAGACTTTGTGTTTATTATTAGAAAAAGATCATATTTTTACATGCCAATTTGCATAAAGAAAGGTCCAATCAAAATGCACTATTATGCCTTTTTCTTGGTCCTATGTTACACCAATCCAAAGATTTTGTATGATGCCTTATTCTGGTTATTACAACAGTAGATATTTTTTCAACACATTAATTTTTAAGGTCAAAATGTACCAAGTGCAAAAAGAGAATGTGAAAAATTTTTAATGTGGCAACAAATTCTAAATTGTAAACACAAAAAAATCAGTTTAAATTTGGCAAATGCTAAAATTAACACTAACATTCCCATTTTTACAGTATTCACAGGTTCTAATGGCCCATAATTTCCATTAAAGTCAACATCCTTGACTATACTTTGATCAACACCAAAAAGGCAGGCCTCTTCACATCGTGAATCGACACAGATAAGCGTGTGCGTAGCTGGACACAGCACAACTGCAGACGACGCAACGCGCGTTGCAAGTTTGACTCGCGCATCATTATCTACGGCGCCCGTGTAACAGGGATTATGTTTACTTGCGGATGAAGAAAAGCCTCATAATTTCCGCTAATTTAGTGTTGATCAAATTAAAGTATAGCTAAGGGTTATTCTTGGTGTTCTTTTAAAATAATGACTTTGTGAATGTGGTAATTTTTGAAAATTAAATGTGCCCAAGCAACTTTAAACACTTTTTTTGCCTAGAAGCTATATGCAAACAAATGCCTGTGTTTATCATAATAATAAGAAAAGATATTTAACCTTGTCCTTTAATCTTGTCCTGATAGCTGTAATTTCATATTTGATTGTAATAAAATCTGAATTAATATTTGCTGGTGGCTATTTATTTTCAGGTCGTTCCGATCCCTATTGTGAAGTACGACTGGGATCACAGGAGCACAAAACACGTGTGGTACAAGATAATCTCAACCCCGTGTGGGATGCGACTATGCAGTTTACAGTGAAAGATTTGGAACAAGATGTGCTGTGTATTACTGTCTATGATAGAGACTTATTTAGCCCAAATGGTAAGACCAATTAGTACTTATTATTTGTCCATGTTAAAATTGAGTTTCAAAAGGGGATTATGAAACTGTTTAGATGTCCATCCGTCCATTAGGATATCAGTATGTATGTCACACCATTTATTTCTCCAGAGAAAATAATTAAAGTTTGGAAAGATTTGCAATTTTTTCAAATTTTCTCTAAATTTAAGGAGGAAAATTACTGGTAAGTAATATTACCTACTATAAACATGCTCTTTTGATTCATTAAAAGGTAAGTAAGTAAGTAGCACTAGTAACACACCTTGTCCAGAAAAAGTAACTTTTTGTCCTGATCACTACAAATGTGTCTGGAGTTCCTATTTTCCAATGGAATTATATAGACAAGGTCGTCCATTGGTGTCCTTAGATAAAGGCTGGTCAATATGTATGTCTATACAGCATTAGAGATGTCCTGAATTTGTCCTGAAAAATGTTATCCTTCACTGAATTCGGTCATCAGGTCAGTTCAGTGCACTGTGACTATTGTTATAGGAAAAGCTATTTGAAATCATATGAATAGGCAGAAAATTTGCATTAGTTACAGTGGATGGATAACTAAAAGCAAAGAGATGATTTACTGAAATAAATTATTTATAAATTCATGCAAAGTGTGTTGACAAGAGCTGACAAGGAAATCAGATATTGAAAGTTTTATTTTTTGTTGATAGAAGTTATTTATCTTCACTGTTTTTGATAATAAAGGCTAATATACTGAATATACCAGCATACTCTGGTACTCTTACAGATTATTTTACAATAATAGAATCACAACTTTAGCAGCTTTAAGCAGCTTATTGTGGTTAGCCCAGATTAGCCAATATCAAAACAAATTACTGTCACTTGGTGAAAGCAGGTCTGAGAATTATTATTTTGTTATTTTCTTGATTTTCTGGACATATTCAAGACTTCAATTGAATTATAAAGACATAATTTTTCATATGGGTGCATCTGGACAAGGGATTTTGATTTTCTAGACCTCTCATCCCCAATCAAGACAAAAAAGTTCAATTTATGGACAAAGCTATGCTACTAGTGTAGAAAGGTAGCGGGAAGAATCTAGGCCAGTCTCTTTAATGATAGGTCAAAACAGCTTTCTATTCTGTTGGACGCACTGATGTCACAGACTAGAATCCTGTCTTCTAATTGGTCAATTGAGGCTGTTTCATGTTACTCCATGGCATGAAACATTGCATTGGAGGTGAATGACAAAGTCTACGAAATTTATGTTTTTAGCTAAATTAATTTTTATATCAACCACTTTCTTTGATATGCATTGTGTAAAAATATGTCTTTCAACCTTATTGTAAGAAAATATTAATAAATCAGAGCAGAAACCTGACATATTTTGGAAATATTGGTTTACTCCATAGACATCGCGCAGCAAGTTTCACTCCAGTAACAATGAATGAGTACGCCAAATTCAACAACTGCGTCCGACAGAATAATCCAATAAATATGTAATATGCAAAGTGGATAGAATTCAAGAAATGTTACCTCAATTTTTTTCTTGTGTTTATTTCAGATTTCCTAGGTAGGACAGAAGTCCGAGTAGCAGATGTAAAGAGAGAAGCAAGCGGCAAAGGTCCCCTGAAAAAGAACCTCTTACTACATGAGGTATCAACGGGGGAGGTGGTCGTCAAGCTAGATCTACATCTCTTTGAACAAAGATGACCTTTAGATAGGGGTCAGAGGTCAAATTATAATTAGTCGGAAATCTTGCCAATGACGTAGCAATACTTTTTTTGTTAATCCAAATTGTAAAAATATATGAGAATATAATAAGAAAATGATTGTGAATAGAAATTTTTTGAGCAAATTATAATATTGATACTATAATACAGATATATGTAAGATCATGTTAGTAGAAAATCAGATATGTTTCTGAGGAATTTAAAATTGGGAATTAGTATGTGCTGCTATATATCTTGTCATCATAGAGCTGATCTAGGGATACCCTAGTCACATAACCTTTGCGGCGAGTTTACGATGTCATACCAGGTAGAAATTCCACGGACACTGATCGGAAACTGGCTTTTGTTTTGACGAAGACCTCGCTTTGTCCGTGAGCCGTAGAGACGCCGGCAGTATGACGCAAGAATTTAATTACGAGTTAAAACCTAGCCACTTGTATATGATGTCTTCAGTTATGGTCCAATAACAACCGGCGTCCGACAGGTGACCGACCAGGTATCGCAAGCATTCATCGGTGTCATACCACCGTTGCAGCTATCTTCCGATTACCAGAAACCGGCCTGAGTATGTTCCCCTTTTTAAATTCCTTAGATATTTCACATTCCCACCTTTATATTTAGAAAATTGTTTTCTTTAAAGCAATATGCATTATGTCGTAAGAAGATTGATTTTGCCAAATTTCATATCAAAGAAAGCACATTTTTGTAAGCGAAACACGAGATTTGACTAAATAGGCTTAACTAGGTATGGTACGTAATGTTATTTAATACAGCATTTAATTAAAAGAAAATATGGTGCATTTGTTTTTGTGCTTGACAAATTTAGTGTGAGAATTGCACAAATTAATGTACCATGAACATTTCCACTCACACAGATACTTAAGCCCATATCAGAAGTAAATCATAAATGTGAAACAGTTTAAATCAATAGATTGTAGAGTCTTATATGGTATATAGATATATGATTTACATGCTGAAGGGTGCTATTTTGCAAAATTATAAGAGATAAAACAACATTTTCGCTACCAAACATTTGGTCGGGACATCACCAAATATCTGCGATCGAATATAAAGTATAAATCGGTAACAAACATTTAAGGCAATGTATGGCAAATCGATGATCAACACATGTGCAATTAAGCGCAAAATTTTATTTGGCCTAAACTTGTTGTTGAAGTTATTTTATTTGAAGTCAATCTTCATTTTGATGTCACGACCAAATGGTTGGTAGCGAAAATTTTGTTTGAAGGCCGACTATGTTTTGAATACAGTATTAAAGGAGTGGTCAGACTACAGGAATATAATGATACTGATTATAAATAAATGCAAAATGAACACACACAAAAATTGAATACCAGAATGCAACTTTGGCTAACCTGCTTCCCTCCAAGGCAACAAAACTTTATAAATTTACAACAATGACAGTAATTTGCAGTTAAAATCAGTATTGAACCATAGATGATTGGACATTGATTGACATCCTTTTGCCTGGGTGGGACAACATGGACGTACCACTTGTGTCATTGCTGCATTTATGTATTCAATTAAAGGGACAATTCATGATCCACTTTTCATCCTTAAGGTCACCTCATTCAAAATTGAGTTATTTAGCTAAGAGTCCTTGACTGGTATATATTACAATGCCCAAACCATTCTTGCAAATGAGCTTGCATTTTTGGGAAAAGTGAGAAAGAGTGTCATTTTCTAATTATTGTCGGGTCGGGACAGTTACTGCAACACAGTAGTCTATGGGATATTTGAAGTGCTTGTAACTTGAAAACAAATGTTCCAAATCAAGTCAAATTTTCAGCATTCATTTATCTCATTTATCTTGTACTCTTCTTTTTATTTAGCCAGAAACAAGGTGAGGTTTTCATGAATTGCACCTTTAAGGTGTGTATTCTGATCACTTTCACTCACAATATCAAATTGGCGGTTTTGATGCCTCATGAAAGGGCATATTTTTCTCATAACCCTCATAAATTTTCACATCCATATGATTTGTTGAAAAGATATTGTCAAAATAGTGCCGAACTAATGGAATATTTTGTAACAAAAAAAAAATTAGGTTTCTATGGGTCACTATTCAACACATTTTTTGCCTGTAGCATTAATTTGGCTAAGGTTATGCAGCTTTACAATGAATTGCTCTATGTAGGTGATGATCCTTCATTCAAATATGGGAAAAGTATAATGTTGAATATTGTACCAGATCGGAATACCTACCTTTAAATACAAGCCCAATTTATAATTCTTCCTCTCATCATAAGAGTCAGCTGACAAGTTCTTGACTATTGACAAATTGAACTCGATGCTTCACCAAGTAGGCTAGATCCGGGCTGGATAGTATTTTATTGTTGGGTTTGTCCTAGATACATTGGCTCATATTCCAGAAAGGTGTGTAGCTAAACCAGGTTTTAATTGAACATCAACGGTCCAGGAATGATACGCAGCTTTCAAGCAGAATAGTTCATTGAGTCGTGCTGTTGACGAGGAATTAAAACAGTGGTAAACTTTAGTTAAACACCTTTTTGGAATACGGGTCATTGTATTTAATGATCGAGAGATTCCAGGTTTGGAGAATTATTTCATATTGAAAGTCATCCAAAATAAGTTGAATTTTTATCTTGAGCCAAATAAAAGAATAGTTTGTCTCAAAGGGCAGGAGTGGCTTGATAATTAATGCAAAATGTATTTTTCTATTTGTACTCTCAACTTGGGTTGTTTGGTATATATATATCAACAGCAAATTTTAAGTTTTAAGCTCCATATTTTGATGTTCTGAAAGACCAAGTATACATTTATGGTTACAGATAAAGTGAAGTATTTTATTCCATCATGTTCATGAATTTGTTTTTGGTGAGGAAAAGTATGATCTCAATCAATCTATCAATCAATCAAACAATGATACACAGTACTTGCATGAAATGCATACCCCCATGAAAGAGTCTATTAGTACAGGGGACCAACGGTTTTACGTGACTTCCGAACCACCGAGCAAGTAAAGTTCCTTGCCCAAGAAAACAATGAGAAAAGCCGCTTGGCCTGAGGCTCGAACCCACAACCTCTGTATTACGAGACTTTTTTTTGCTAAACAAAATATTCGAAAAAATATAAAAAAATCTTGGAAATTACCGTAACTTTTTTTTTCAGATCACCTTATTTTACAAACGAGCATGGCAGCTTTGAGACAAACTATTTTTTTTTATTTGCTTTACTATTGTATGGTTTTTTTTGTGAAACAGATAAGCTGATTTTGCAGCCATTAAAGGGTGTCCCAGAAAAAAACCTTACAATCTTTGCATTTAATTTTCCTGGCTTAACGGATAATCAGAAAGTATGTAATGGTTTCATTTTATAGCCCATGAATTGAACTTTTGGATACCGTTTGTTTCATTTCAATCGGTTGTGTACAACAAAATTTATGTTTTATCAAATATTTGGGTGAATTTTTGTCCGGTCCAATTTCATGATTATTGGCCATAAAGTAGGGGTGTTTCTGAATGGACTAAAAATGGGTCACCATGAAAACTTTATCATATCTGTGTTATTTTTGCATCGAATTTGTTCATTTTTTAAGCATAGATAAAAGAGAGCATGCACATAATAAATTAGTAAATATTGTTACGGTTGAGTGAGCAGATCAATGAAAATACTCAATAGAACTTCATTCAAGGGGAACTTACAAAATTGACCAGAAAAATTTACATCCAAATATTTGACAAAACATAACTTTTGTTGTACACAACCAATTGAAATGAAACAAACGGTATCTAAAAGTTCAATTCATTGGCTATCAAATGCAATGTTAACAACTTTCCATCTATCTGTTAAAGTCAAGAAAATTACATGTGAAGTTTTTTCAGGGACACCCTCTATTTCTGTCAAAATGTGTTTACTGGAAACACAATGTGTGCGAGACTTTTCTTGTCAAGTTGTTTTATTCTTATTAATGCCACTTTCAGAATTTAATTTTCTGATTTTCGTAAAACCATATAAATTTTGCAGACATTTGTTATGTTAGTGGGATTTTTATGTTGTAAAATGTCTTTTAAAGTTATCACTGCATATTACTTGACACAAGTGAAATTATACAGAAATAATACAAGGCATGCTGAAGTTTAAAGTTTCCTGTGGTCAAGAGGGGAAGCCAAGTGAGTTCGACATCTCTTCATGTGAGTGCAAGAAAGTCGTATCTGCAATGGCTGCCTTATGTTATATTTATCATATCATCAGTATAAAGTGTGAAAAATTGCTCAAAATGTCCCTGCCATATGTCAGTGGCTCTTGAAATGGTTCTTCAGGTGACTGTGTCACCTGAAGAACCATTTCAAGAACCACTGACCCAAGACTGGAGATTATACAGTGTGGAATCCAAATTTATGACAAATGGCAGCTATTGCAGATATGACTTTCTTACACTCACATGACAAACTTACGACTTCAGCATAAGGTGTACAATTTCACGAGCGCTAAGTAAAGAGTAGTTATTAATCAAATTCGTACATAACGGTGATTAGAATATAATTGTTAAGAAATTAGGTAACATAATTATTTTAAAATATGTTTTTGTTAATACAAAAGCATGGATAATACAACCATCCATTGTTCCATTTAGTTTTACCTTTCCTTTAAAATAAAACTTGCCATACACGCGTAAGTGTATTATGTGTAGTACGTGTACGCATACATGGAATTGAACTATGCACTACATGATACGCAGAGTGCAACTAGATGTGATTATATAACAGCTAAATAAATCTGTGTCACTTGATTGGCGCATCTTGGGTCACGTGCCATTTGATAGTAAATGTCACCAACTGTGCAATAGTGCCATGCAAAAGATTTGATACATATTGCGCGGTTACCTTTTTTGGTAAGACGCAACATCAGTCCCATGTGTAATTTTAAATTAAGTATGCTTGCACAGTCAGCGGACGCAGCATTAAACCCAGCATGTACAGTACCATAGATGTTGTCTCGGTTTGTTTTGTTTTCAAAGATTTATTTAGCTGTCATATCAAACAAATAATGAGTGTTTCTTATTCGTGCCAATGGAACAAATATTTCATTCGGTGAAAGATCAGATGCCCCATCAATTCGGCTTTGCCTCATTTGAATGGAGCATTTGATCTTTCACCTCATAAAATATTTGTAACATTGCACTCATAAACATTCATTATTTGTATCTGGGCTTTGAAATCTGCGGTAACGCAGCCACGCCGTTACCAGTATGCACTACATGATACACTCTGCGTATCATGTAGTGCATAGTTCAATGAATATGCGTCCGATCAGGTCGGTCCCAGAAAAAAGAAGATCGGCAAGCTTAAAAAAATGATAACATAAAGTCAAATAATAATAATAATCACGAGAATTTCTGACAACAGATGATTTTCCTGGCAACATTAAATGATAAAATACAAATAAATGAGCCAAATTTTGGGGTGAATGTCAAATTACTGTCAAAAACAAGCAAGTTTTTAGAGCGATACGTGCATTTTTTCATAAATCTCACAGAAAATTCTCATCAGCACAATAGAAGTTCCCAGAATGGTTTATTTTTTCTATACCCTGATTTGTATATTAATGAATGCGCAAAAATCATCTACTGTCCAAATAGATTGACGATTTCAATGTGTATTCGACGGGCAGCTAGTGTATGAATTATTCATATAGATCACATAACAGGGTTGCATACACACTCCATGAATAATTCCTGCAACATTTTAATGTGACTAATTTCCTAAAATATACTCATTGAAATCATCAATCTAATTTAGTATATACTACCTGCAGGTTGTAACATTCCATTATTATTAAATTTTTACGCACAAAATCGTCATGTGAGTGCAAAAAAGTCCTATCTACAATAGCTGCCATTTGTCATTAACTTTGATTGCACACTGTGTATCTCCTGTCATGGGTCAATGGCTCTTGAAATGATTCTCCAGGTGACGCTGTCATCTGAAGAACCATTTCAAGAGCCACTGACATATGGCAGTGAAATATTGAAAGATTTTCACATTCTAGTGACTAGGTGTTAAATAAATGTAACTTAAAGCAGCCATTGCAGATACGACTTTCTTGCACTTACATGACGAAAACATTCCGGATTGATCATAGAAAATCTGCAATAAAACTGTAATCAGTGAATAAATTGAGATGAAGTAATCATTGAAGCAATAGTTATTATTAATATGTTATTTTGTACGTAGAAAAAACAGGGCTGGATATAAGCACACGCCAGACAACCAATGGTGAGTAACTTTGGCGTCTGGGGAGTAAACCGAAGTAGAAAGTTACATGCCTGACTGGCAGGTAAATTTTCACAATAAACCATAGTTAATAAAAAACCAGGGTAACCAATGCTACCATATATGATCTAACCCAGACATCCCCGCTAGTGGAAAATGTCAGGACCCGGCAACTGAGGTTTCTGGGCCATGTACTTTGGATGCCTATGGATGAACCATGCAAGGAGTATATGCACTGTATATACCACCACATGGAAAAAAGAAAACCAAGAAGGCAGCGAACCATTTTTCTCAGATACATCCAATACCTGTTGGGAGACACAGACAACATGATGAGCCCTGACAAACTATCGGAATTATAGCTCAGGATCGTTGTGGTTGGAGAAAGCTTGTAGTCGCCTGCTCCGCAGTCAACAAATGATGATGATAGTGATTTTTTTGTAGTGTTGGTAGCTTTGGAAAGTTTTCTACCTGACTGACTAGTACATAAAAAAGCTTATGTCCAGCCCTGGTAGTAAATTTATTTTCTAGTGTCTACTCGTTCAAGACTTTAGTTGTTGCCCTAAGACCCTTATTTTGCATCCAACAGGATCTCTGGGCTGGCCTAATTGGCCTTGCAGTGGCCAATCTTGCACAGTGGCGTAGCCAGGGGTGAGCAAGGTGGGCGATTTGCCCACCTCGGAAATTTTTTGGAGAAATTTTGAAGACCTGGGAGAAAAATAAAGGGGGCAGGAAATTGCCTTTTTTCGATAAAATCCATTGGAGAAACTGAATCTTGGATGGTTTGGAGAAAGGCCTGGCTATGCCACTGATCTTGCACAAAAATAATGAGGGATTCCAAGAAAAATATTAGTATTATGACAGTGTTTTTGTTGTATTTTTATATTTGTGTTAATATAATTGTAAGCTCAATTTACTCTTGCTCCGTGCTCAGACAGTCACGTAAAGTCATGGGTCCCCTGTACGAATAGACTCCTTCATGGGGTTTGCATGTTTATGCAAGTACTTGTATCATTGATTGATTGATTGATTGATTGATATACAAGTCAGTATTTTGATATAATAGTCACAAATTGCAGTTACCTCTATATAAGGCCCAAAAAAGAAACAAGTTTGTTTCCTGTGACCCACGCACATTCCCTTTTAACGGTCGTAGCTTTTCTCTTATATTTGCATAAAAATAGAAATGCCAATATTCAACGTACGAATTGGGAAAAAAGTAACACATTGAGCAATCAGATGAAAAAAAACAATGGTGCTCGTTGCTTTTGTAAAATAAATAAATATGACATATTTATAGAGGATAGCCTCATCAGTGC
>JXSR01S004213.1:108011-119080 GCA_000969725.1 Ophiothrix spiculata
TTATGCATAAATTATGCAAATTAGGTACTTAATTAGCATATTTTGTGCTCAAATTGCAGCTGGCACAAGCGCAGCTCTACCCCCACCTACCCACCAAATTTCATGAATGTAAGGTGGACGGTTTGTAAAATATGCCATTTAAACCATTTCATGCATAAGTTATGCAAATTAGGTACATATTGTACATGTTGCTGGATAGAGTTAGGCTCCGGGTCTACCCAGTCACCAAATATCATTAACGTAGGGCATGCGGTTTCAGAGATACGCGTAAAATAAAATTCTGCTTCGTTTAGGAGATATGGCCAAGTTTATCTATGAGATTCCATAGGATTACATGTAAGAGCGCCATCTTAAAACGCATCGTATTCGTTAATTAAATGGCGGGCCGATTTTCGCATATATGATGCGCCAATCAAAATAAGGTGGGGTTAAAATTTTGAAGGGGTGGAGTGCAAATACCGCTTTTGGATTTCAGCCTAAGTCCCTAAAATCTCAAAAAATCGCATATTTTCTGCCTAAAAACCGACTAAATTTGCGCCAAAACTTTCAGAGAAAATTACTAGCCACCCTTACCACCAGTCCACCGACTTGCATCGCTCTACACCTTACCAGTTCCGAGAAACGATCCCGGCGGAAGGACGGTCGGACAAAATATTTTCTGCTTAAAAAACGACTAAATTTGCATATTTTGCGCCAAAACTTTCAGAGAAAGTTACTAGCCACCCTGATCACCACTCCACTGACTTGCATCGCTATACGCCACACCAGTTCCGAGAAATGAGCCCGGACGGACGGACAACCAGAAAACATAATGCCTCTGGCGGAGGCATAAAAAAGGGTTTTTTAGCTATTTAAAATATATTTCCAAGCATTTTGTGTAGAATTGTAATAAAAAACACCTACATAGGGAATTTTTGTGGACCTTTTTTGTACATTGTCAAATTGGGGGGGTGACGCCCCCACCACACCCCCTGGCTACGGGCTTGTCTGAAATTGATCACGTAAGAAAAGTGTGTCACTTGAACACTGTTTGACACTGACATAGAAGTATACAACTATACTTCGATCAACACTAAATAGGCGATGAGGCTTTCTTTCATCCACAAGTAAACATAATCCCAGTTACACACGCGCCACAGATACTGATGCGAGATTCACACGTGCAATGCGCAATGTGTCTCCTGTAATTATGCTGTGTCCACCTATGCACACACTAATCAATATCAAATTATGATGTAAAAAAGCCCGCTTATTTGGTGTTGAACAAAGTATAAAGATAAGATAAGTGGGGGTTCCTGCTCTATTCAATCTCACCTCATTTCAGTGTATCAGTTCATGTAAAGATACAGTGGCTAAATCACACATTTTGACAAACTCAAATAGAATGATTGTTTCGAGCCATGTACGATTGTTTCGGGCGAGTCCTACACAACTGATTCAAAATATAAACATATGATGGAGTTCAGATTAGGGTCTACAAATATTGGTTTACATCATGCAGACATGAGAATGGGGCTTACAAGTTTTTGCAGGAATCTACATGATTCTAAATAGGCTGAGTTGCAGGAATTCCTGACAATTTTGACAACACTTTGAGCAAAATCCTGTGGTTGTTTATGCCTGATCATATGAAGTAAACAGACACTTTTCTTTGAAAAACTTTAATTCAAGAAAGTCAGTAGTGATTTCAAATTGTCAAAAATTGGGTTTATCCAACATCTGCACAGGACAGTTAGTTATTTTATTTCAGGAATTTGAATCATTCTAGACATGGACCTATCATATTATTAAGTTCTGAATTAAAGGACGTATAAGCTGTTCAAAATGATTAGGCCTCTAATTTTGATAACTTAAGAAATATTTATAACTGACTAAAATTTGGTATGTTTCGAGGGAGAAAAATTAACAAGGCAAGAAAAGAATCTGATAAAACTTCAATCTCAATATAACTTAAAGGAAACATTGTTATATTTCAGTGTATTTTGTTAGGAAAGATAGGGGGACGTTCGACTCTAGATGGTGATTTTCTGTTAAGATAAAACACTTATGATTCACAGCATGCATGATCACCAATTCACTTCTTGTCATAGTCAATGCATCTATTTCTAGAACAGACAGGATTGTTTTTTGTGACATAGAAGCACACATTTATCATTACACTTAAGGCAGGCTTACATTGAAAATCACAAAATTATGGACATGAAGGCAGGCTCACACTGTGACATCAACTTGTCGTCGACGGAAGGTGACAACCACTGAACTACTACGGACGGCTACAAACAGTATGGAAACATCAAAGAACTGAGGGTTGTGGAGGCCAATGAAATCTGTACGACATCAAAACTAATTTTGTATCATCACAAAATTTAAACTAGAATACGCGGTTCTCGACCAATCACGATGCCTCCGCCTTCCACCTTTGTAATCGGAATTTGACCTTTCTTTTGACCTTTGACCCTAGACAAACAATTTTGACCTTGGTCCAAGGCGAACAATTTGACACCTTAACCTTTGAATTTGGATGATGTTGAGAATTTGACCTTCCTATATCCTTCTTGTTGACCTTGACCCCAAAGGAAATGTCTGACAATGGGAATACCATTGACACTATTGATCGCTGGTCCAAGACAAAGAATTTGACATCTTAACCTTTGAAATCGGATGAAGTTGAAAATTTGACCTCCCTATATCCATTCTGTCGACCTTTGGCCCCCAAGGAAAGGTCAAACGACAGGGTCACCATTAACACTTTTGATCGCTGGTCCAAGATGAACAATTTGACATCTTAACCTTTGAAATCGGATGAAGTTGAAAATTTGACCTCCCTATATCCTTTCTGTTGACCTTTGACCCCAAGGAAGGGTCAAAAGACAGGGTCACCATTTACACTTTTGATCGCTGGTCCCAGACGAACAATTTGACACCTTAACCTTTGAAATCGGATGAAGTTGAAAATTTGACCTCCCTATATTCTTTCGAAATCCAGACGACTCGCCCCATTTACAAAGTCGCCCCAAAATGTCAAAGTCGCCCCATTTACAAAGTCGCCCCCAAAAATACAAGCTCATCCCATTTACAAAGTCACCCTGCTTACAAAGTCGCCCCAAAAAGTTTGTGTGGTATATTTACATTGCATAGCACTGGAACACTTCACTCGGCAATATTCCGTGAGTGCTTATTTGATCGATTAAATTACGACCCAGTACAATAATTGGATTACATGTGTCCGGTCGATCGTCAAGCGTGATGATAGATCCATGGACTATATACACTCAGAAATTTTCCCCAGGAGATGTTTCAAATTGTTTTATGGCTTTATGATATCCATGAAAATAGGAGTTAGCTAAATCCTACTTTCATGTGATATCGTATGGAAATGATTCTAAAATAGGCATGTGTCTTTTCATGAAAGTAGGAGTTACTTTCATGATCTTTGCAGTGTGTAGTTGGCCTGTTTATTTCCCGGATTTTATCATGTTTTGTACTCTGTTTTATAGTTAAGAATTTTTCCACAAAATAATAACTTTTGCATTCTAAATAAAACGGCAAGGTAAAATAATGTAATTATGTTTCCCTCAGGGTTTCCTGACGATTCTTGCAAATACATTTTAGTTCGTTTTATTATTTCCAATATCCCAGGGGAGTCACTTACATTGATGGAAGGTACTGGTATGTGTCGCGCTCAAGACCCCCTTCTCAAGTCTCCTCAATTCCGCTTAAAGATTACTTCATCCATTTTCAAGGAAAATTACTGGAAGATAGGTTTTGTAAAGTATTCAACCTAATTTTGAGCGATTTTCAGCTCCAATAGTCGTATTTTTATGGCGCCGAAAAAAAAGACAGTTTTTGATACCTCGATTCGGAACAAATCAGCCTTTCTTGGACAGTTCCGCCAAGACCTTGTGTTGGATATCGCGCGCGGTACGTACCCACTAAAATTGTTTTGAGTACTCCCCGGTCCAATGAATACTTGTTTTTCGTGAATGAAGCCAAATTTAAAAAAAAAACCCCGGAAAAGACCCCGTTTTTGGGATTGTTGCTCGACTGTAAACCACACTAATTACGACCATACCCAGTTATGACAGTACTAGTAGTAGTAGCATGGGATGATCATGATGATGAAAAGAAATCGATTAATTAGGTATACTAGAACTTTTTAAAACTTTTTCAATTGTTTTATGGACCGTATTATTTTCAAGACGCACGTAATTTCGTTCATGAGTGACTTCATTGCCGCATCCTGTGTCGAATCAATTACCGTCTTTACTGATGGACATGTCACGCATGCGTTTCTGTAGTTGGCCTAAAATATCCCGAAATTCCCGGATTTCAAATATTATCACGTTTTGTTGCGCTTTGTTAAGGTTTCTCAAAATGATAACTAACATTTCTAAAAAGTTAATGTAAGAATTATATAATAGTTTCCTTCGGGTTCCCTAGGATTCTTACACGGAAGTTAATTTTGTAATATTTCAACATAACTTGTTTTTTTCCTGGAATGAAGTGTTCCGGAGAGGGTTTTTTAATCACTAGAGGGGTTAAATTTTAAAAAAAAGAGACCCTATCATTTTACATGAATGGTGCTAAGTAAAGTTATTTATAGTATTTATAGTAGATGATACAATGAAAAAAAAACTCTTCTTTAAAAACCTGGACGAAAATCATGAAATTTATTAACATGGTAAATGTCTTCCTAATACAGCACCGGAAACCAAATCAGCTTCTACTAAGTTCTAGTTTAAGTGACAAAGTCCCCCACTTTTTGAACCATGCAAGGAAATTCGTGTGCACTTTGTGCATCTATAGTGCTATTATTGGGTGAAATGATGCTTAATCCAAGTTTATTTTGTAGGCCCTTGAATTGTGTAGGCCTAATTGGGGAAACCTATGTGTGGAAGAAAACAATCGGAGTCAGACAATGGGCAACGTGAAGAAACAAAAGCAGGCAATTTCAGTGAGGGGATAATCGATTGATTTTACTCTGGCTAATAGAATGGAAAATTGGATTAGGCCTATTATAATAAAAGGCCTATGTAACGGGATACAACTAATTGAATTTAGTCTGGTTAGTGACAATCAGGCTGAAAGGGCCGTGAAAATGAGAAGTCATTATACCCAACCCATGATGAGATCAAGATATGATATAGCCATAAGGTGAAAACATACTTCTTATGGGCTACCAAACATTTGGTGCATCAAGTCTTTATGTCATCTTATAATCTGATATATAGTTACAATGTATTTTCTATTAGTAACGGAAGCTGGTGATGAAAAATCAATACTCTGGGGCCTAGTGTCACTAGGTGAGGTATAGTAAAAGGGTGGAGGCGTTACAGTTTTAGGTAAAAATCAGGAGTATTTTTACCATAATTTCAGATTGGAGTGGTCAATTGATTTGGTTTATAGACCATAACGTTGACAATTTATCCGGCTGTAAGTCCCCATTGTTTCATATTCAATTATTTTTTACTTTTTGAAATAATTGCATTCAAATGGAGCTGTGTGGGGAAGCGAGGATGCACCAGTGGCGGATGCAACCTGCAAGTATGTATGCATTACAATGCACTGAAGCGGCTATGGCCTTGCGTCACAAATAGGTCCTTCAAATATCATGGATTTGTTACATATTACCCTAAAAAATTGTAGAAAACATGCATTTTTGCTAAAACTTTTTTACGTATTTGGGAAAGTTTGGTATCATATGAAAGGTCAATTTATACTCTAGGGATGTACAAAAAGTGAACTTCTCATGATTTTAATTAATGAAGTTATACTTGAAAAAGCAATTAGGGAACACGATGGATCGGGTGGAGGCGGCGACGGTGGAGGCGGCGCGCATAGGATTACATGCAAAAGTGTACAAAAGTTATGATTTATAAACACATGTATCATTAAACATAAAAATGCTGTGATCATAATGTTTTGAATATACTTCAATGAGATATGTATAATGCTAAAGCATGTATTGAATATTGACATGTCATCCAAATTTTGTTGTTTCTTAATGGGTTATATGTGGGTAATTTTCTCTATACATTACTGTACAAAACATGCATTTACACTCGCAAAACTTTAAAACGACACATCTTTTGACCGAGTCGACGTAAATGGTAAAAGGTATACATTTTTCAAAAGGGAATTTGTCGAGGAATCCAATTATGTGATTGATTTTTAGGTAGTGTATACATGAAAAATCTTTTGACCGAAAATGACCCAAAATTATTGAATCGTTTCATAGATTTTTACCATCCAATATATTTTGACCACAATGAAATTGGTCACCAAATGAATTATTTTATGGAAGGCTATCATTACATCATTCAAGTAATGTTTCTGTCATCTGGATTTACCTTTCCCCAATAAAATCTCATTGTGCCAAGTTGGTTGACCAAAATGCACTTTTATTTTATTTTGCACCCTGTATAATTTTTACCCATCCCTAAAAATTAGACTTATTCAGCTAAAATTGAAATCCTCGGAAAGTAAGCTTTCCAGCAATATCTATCTTTGTAGGTTTTAAGTGTATATATTCAGAGTTACGATCCGTTGAATACAAATTGGCATAGTTTTACCAATGTTTTTGTGTGAAACAAAAAATATGACCAGTTCATGACTTACGTCCACATATCAATTTCCTGCTTATTGGATTAACTTTAGATCCCACCACGTGTCTAGTGTTGGCACAATGTCAACGGGCGTTTATTCAAAGATCTGGTGTAATCCAATCAATGAGAATAATCCAATTAAATAGTAGAAAGTTTTAACAACTTGGTTCATGAATAGATCGATTTATTATATGGCAAAATCGAGATCCCTGTTTTAAACGTCTCAATTAGGCCTATATATCATGGCCCAATGCTTTGATTGCTACCACTGGGGCGAGATTATATACCATTTGGGACGACTTTGTAAATGGGGTGACTTTGTAATTCTGGGGTGACTTTGTAATTGGGGCGACTTTGTAGTTTTGGGGCGACTTTGTAATTGGGGCGAGTCGTCTGGCATTCATTCTTTCTGTTGACCTTTGACCCCCAAGAAAGAGTTAAACGACAGTATGACCATTGACACCTTCAATCGCTGGTCTAAGAGGAACATAAACCTAATAACATTTACCGCCAAAAAAAAAAGATTTTTGTTCAAGTCCCTAAAAAAACCTTAAAATAGAATTATGCTCCGTTTAAGAGATATGGCCATTTTTCTTTATTCAGATTCCATAGTATTACATGTAAGAGCGCCATCTTAAAACACATCGTAAAACGCATCGTATTCGTTAATTAAATGGCCGATCGGGCCGATTTTGGGATAAGTGGTGCGCAATTCAAAATAAGGTGGGGTTAACATTTTGAAGGGGTGGGGTTAAGATTTACCCCCGAAAAATAAATTTTAGATTTCAGCCTAAGTCCCTAAAAACCTCAAAAAATCGCATTTTTTCTGCTTATAAACCGACTAAATTTGCATATTTTGCGCCAAAACTTTCAGATAAAATTACTAGCCACCCTTACCACCACTCCACCGACTTGCATCGCTATACACCTCACCAGTTCCGAGAAACGAGCCCGGACGGACAACCAGAAAACATAATGCCTCTGGCGGAGGCATAAAAATGTATAACTGAAAGCGACTGATAGTAATAACAGTCTGCAGTTGATAGCGAATTTGTCAGTGTTAACTGATGTTAACTAACAATGACTTGCAGACAATTCAAAACTACAATACACAGGTCTTTGTTGCTTGTCATCACAGTGTCATCGGGCCTTCAGCAGGAATAGTGACTGTAGAAACTATATACATGTAGCCATAGGGCTTGGTCATGTACCACCGTATCAAGCCCAAAACGGCATACGAATAACATATATTGTTTTGGTAATCGATATACATGATGTCATTACCCCGTAGTGTACCCTGTAGTCGTCAGTGTGAGATGTGCCTGAAGAGATTTTAAACACCTTTGACACTAATGACAGCACAGATACTACATGCATACCTATTATTTAAATTATCTGCTCCAAGTTGTCATACGGCCAATTAAAGTAGGTCTATTATAACATGGACTATTGCTTGGCATGCTTGATTATCACGTGCCCATAAACCTGTTCCAAGCCACATGTGGCTGCATGCGTTATCTTGGACATGATTAGGATTGCAAGATTATGGGTACAGGCAGAAACAAAGAGTGCAAAGTATTGAATGCAGTCATAATGCGCTTAATTGTCAATTATTTCCCAGCTCATGGGTACCCGGACCTAGAGGGGAATTTGTTATCATGGGCGAGGGATTTTCTACATGTGGCTGCATATGTTGTCTTGGACATGATAAGGATTGCAAGATTATGGGTGCAGGCAGACACAAAGACGGCAAAGTATTGAATGCAGTCATGGATCACTTGGCATGCTTGATTATCACGTGCACATAAACCTGTTCCAAGTGACATGTGGCTGCATGTGTTATCTTGGACATGACTAGGATTGCAAGATTATGGGTACAGGCAGAAACAAAGAGTCAGGGGTTCGGCGAATGAAAATCCCTGTCCTGCGGGGAAGTTGATAGCAAATTGCGGGAAATTTGTCAGCTTTAAGGGAACAAATTTGACCGAGTTCCCCGCTAGTGCCTGCGTACTGTAGAAACAACTGACAAGTGCATAACATACAAGTTGTGCTTAACCCTTTCGATCCAATAGAACGCCTGAGCATTTCCAAAGGAGCTTACGAGAGAACGCTCAGGCGTTCCAATTCGTATTGAGTATAAATTAGTTCAGTATGGGCTATATACACCTATATTGCAATTCAGGATCGAAAGGGTTAATTATATACAAGAAGGAGAATAGTAAATGGACTAGTTGCTTCAAAATTTTGGTTTAATTTAAAGATCTCTGTTTAAGTGTGACTGAAGAAAAAGCAATATCAAAACCATCATTATGTTTTGGTCACACCCATTGCACCATTCTAATGGCCTCCAGCTGACCTAAGCTAATTCTGTCTGATACCTTGTTCATCAGTTCTAATATAATAGTCGCGTTCTCACTGACTCTCGGTTATCTTGGCCTCTCTTGGTTTATCGTCAATTTCTCTAGCCTCTAGTCTAAAATTCTCGGCTAAGCACAGTGAGGATGCAACTAGATTCAGTAACCTAGAGTCTAAATATGAAATTTTTACCGTAAGGTTTTTAGCGGTTATCTTTCGGTTAACCTAATCCTGTTTGGCCTTGAAGCTTAACCGAGAGTTTCTGCGCAGTGAGGATTCAATCTATTTTAACCGAGAGTTAAAAATTGCATGCAAACAAATGTGCTTGAATGACCTCAAGATTAGCAATAGTGTATTGCCCCTCTCACTAGACTATAGCCTAAAATTCTTAATGTGGACAGAACTCTGGCTTAGCAGCTCTTAGCGGGTGGTCAAACTACAGTTCTAAACCAAGCAAAAAACTGAGTGGGAACATGGCTTAAGACTACTGATACTGTAGACAAGGATAGGCAAATATGCAATAATTCCTTCATTCTGGTAATCACCTGATGAATGAATAGACTACTGTAGACAAGGATAGGCAAAGATGCAATAACTCCTTCATTCTGGTAATCACCTGATGAATGAATAGACTACTGTAGACAAGGATAGGCAAAGATGCAATAATTCCTTCATTCTGGTAATCACCTGATGAATGAATAGACTACTGTAGACAAGGATAGGCAAAGATGCAATAATTCCTTCATTCTGGTAATTACCTGATGAATGAATAGACTACTGTAGACAAGGATAGGCAAAGATGCAATAATTCCTTCATTCTGGTAATCACCTGATGAATGAATAGACTACTGTAGACAAGGATAGGCAACGATGCAATAACTCCTTCATTCTGGTAATCACCTGATGAATGAATAGACTACTGTAGACAAGGATAGGCAACGATGCAATAATTCCTTCATTCTGGTAATTACCTGATGAATGAATTACTTTCAATCATAATTAGAGCAGAAACTTGCATAGTTTTGCATCCAAATTCTTGTTTGGGGAAAAATTAGGATTTCTATTTAGAACTAAAGTAAATCAAAAGGAAAATGGTATTCTAAATATTGACTCACCAGGTATACTGTAAAACAAGAAATATTTGCCAGCAATTCAATTTGGCTAATACTCCAAAATCGCAAAATTAATTTGCCGCTAATATTGATAAAGTACAATGATTTCAATGGCATGCTGATGCAATTAGTGAAATTAAAATGCCGCCAAAAACCCCAGATTCGGAAATTCTGAAAATATTTCTTGTTTTACAGTACACTGTATATGCAGCGCCCCAAGAAGGAGCATTTGCACAGGGGACCAACGGCTTAACATGACTATCCAAACCACGGACATGTAGTAAAGTTTCTTGCCCAAGGAAACAAGGGACGTAAACCGCTGGGCCCGGGGCTCGAACCTACCTCTTTATTACGAGAACTGTGCTCTAACCACTCAGCCATGTTGAGTTCACAGGACTTTCATAGTTCATGATCATAAGGTTCCCATAGATTATCAGGTAGACCTCAGACATGTATTGCTGATTATCGCTCTATTTATAACTATATCGGTTTTAAATGAGACACGCTTATCTCTCCAAGCTATCATAAAAGACCTTGTGTCGGTAATTGAGGTATAGTAAATGGGTGGAGACGTTACAGTTTTAGGTAAAAATCAGGAGTATTTTTACCATAATTTCAGATAGGTGTGGTCAATGGATTTGGTTTATGGACCATAACCATGACAATTTATCAGGCTATAAGTCTCTATTGTTTCATCTTCAATTATTCTTTACTTTTTGAAATAATCGCATTTGAATGGCACTGTATAGGGGTGTAAGGATGCAACGGTGTAGATGCAACCTAGCAAGTATGTTACATGCATTACAATGCATTGAAGCTCTTTGAAATGACTATACGGTGCATTACCTACTGAAGGGTTATTATTTATGAACTAATGAAAAATCAGTGATTATGAAAAGAAATTGTGGATAAAGTCATATAAATTGGTATCTGTAGAAATGGATTCCAATTAACTTTTAAGAAATATTTGATCACACTATAGCTCAGTACAGAAGCA
>JXSR01S004213.1:119130-129478 GCA_000969725.1 Ophiothrix spiculata
TAACTTTTAAGAAATATTTGATCACACTATAGCTCAGTACAGAAGCAAATTCCTTCATTATAAGTTTGGTTTATTTAAAAGTATACAGCACCCCCTTAATATATCAAAGGGTCAAATTATTGAATAGCATACAGTTATAAAGAGACGATGACATCAATTATGATACCATTTTTGCATGAAATTCTATACTTGCACCCTATATGACATTTGTACCATCCTGTATATCCACTTTTTTGTGGTTTGTCGAATACCCTTACAATCATAGCTTTACAATGATATATAATTTACTGGGGCTTTAACTCAGGAAAAGAAATGCTATGCGTTAAAAAGATATGACATGTAAATTCCATTCTACATCGGTGTGTAACGCAGATTCATCCCACCTCATAACACAACGCCAAAAAGAGATAAATTAACCCATATAGACCTAACCTGTTTGCTGCAAAAGTGAAGATTTTGAATGGTTAAAAATATTTATGTTTTTATTGCATTCACCGTATCTTACTTGTTTTCTCAAGTGCCAGTTATCAGTCATAACAAGCAATTTGTAGACTTTATTATATTTTCCTCATTTTTGGTTGGATTTGCTATCAACTGATAACAGCATTATTTTGACCTATGGTTTTCACAAAGTGTCCGATGGGGAGTTTTGGCTTCTGAAAAAACTTCACAGAAAGAGGTGAACAGGGTTTATGTCAAAGTATATATCTTGTTATATTCATGTTTTTTCCCTATACATTTGAGGTTTTTAATAATTCCATAAGATATAACGCCATTTTGTTTTTCAATCTAAAAGATTTTATTTTAAACAGGGGGAGGTGAGGGGGTGTCACTCACATATGAAAGTGATGTACAAGTGCCACCGCAGAAAACTCATGAGTTGGGTCTTTCGGTGATAAAATTAGGTCAAAAAGGGGGTCTTTCAATGACAAAGTGCAGAAAAACAGGGGGTCTTTGGGTGAAATACACAAAAAGTAGGGCCTTTCCAGGTCAAACTGGCCAAAAAAATTAGTAAAATTAAGATAAAATTAGCAACATTTTTGCAAAATCCATCAAATTATGGAAAGGTCTACCTTTGTTTGATAAACAGGGTAAAAATTGAGATCTTTCAATAAGAGTAAGCAAAACAAGCGGTGTCTTTTGGTGGCACATGGTGCATAACTCAAAGTTGACTGCGCCTTTTTGAAAAAAATAAATACAAATTAATTATACTAAAAATGGTGAGACTGCCTTTTTTTTGGCTCGTTCATGGTTCACAAATGTGTCACAATTGGCTGTAGATTTTCCCAACCATTGTTTAATCCATAGGCGTGTTCTGACATCTATGGTTAATCTTGCATCTGGTCAACTAATTGGTTACCTAATTTGGTAATCCAACCAATCTGCTGCAATGACCTGCAAAATAATAGCTTGATTGTAGGGCTGTTGAATTTGGCAGCGTGTAAAAAAGGTGACCTAATTATAACCCTGGTAAATGTCTTCTATAGATTGATCAAAGGAAACATCAATTACGTGCAAGGTAAAGGTGAATCTAGCAAGAGTGCATGGTCTACTAGGTGCCATAGGACAGTATCAACTCATTTTTTGATTAACAAAAACCCTGTACACAGTGTGTTGGTTTAGCTGGATGAAATTAATACAGGGGATTTAAAAAAGAACAATATGCATTCCTGATTTTCATACATATGGAATGTCCAGGGTTCAAAGGGTTAAAATGACAGGTTGGCAACTTGTTATGCATCTTTAAATAACCAAACCAGGGGTGGGTGGGGTGTGGTGGGTGTGATTGGATATCACCCTCCCCCTCTCCTCCAAAAAACAAAAACAAAAAACACCTTGACAATGTACCAAAGAGGTTTATGAAAAAGTACATAAAGGTCCAAAAATAAGATTCCCAAACCACAAAATATCATCATAATCTATATTTTATGGTAAAATACTACATTAACCCTTACTCTCGCATGCTTAAATACAGTTTAAGTCCGAATACGTCGTGAAAATATTTCCGGTTCCCCTCGGATCCCCCTGGGATTCGAACCCCTGACCCCCGATATCTTGACCCAATGTCATGCTATGCCAAGCCCCCGAGCGCGGCCTGCCCGGGCAGCAATTTCCTGATCATTTATATTCGCCGTCTGTGACGCATTCGGACTTAGGCTAATTCTTGATTTCTTACTGTAGTACTTTGTAGTACGTAGGAGGGTAAGGGTTAAGTTCTATATAAACCTCTTAAAACCTTTCTTTAAAAAAAATCAATTTAATTTATTAATTTAATTTTTTGCTTGTCACTTTCTAAACCAATGAAATTAGATTTGGGCCAACTAATGAAAATTTAAAATTCAAACAGGTCCACTTTTTGAAAACCCCCCCTTAAAATTCTGGATACATTCATGGTTTACAGTACTCCTGTACATGTTCCAGTACCCCTGATTCACTGTCTTTTTAAAAGATATTTCTTGTTTCTTACGTTTCAATACATTTTAAGACCCTTCATAAGTCTAGTCTGTGCTACAGACCATTTTACTTTGAACATGCTAACACACCATCCAGCCAATAGAAACTTACAAGCACACCACCAACTATCACACTTTTCACTAGTGCCTTGGTCGCTACGCTCCCTCGGACTAAAATTCAAAATGTTCACCTATGGCAAGCGCGCTCGTTTGGTTCGTGGACATTACCGAGAGTCTTTAACAAAGACTATCATAAGTCAAGCATACTTTATATAAATGTTGAAAATTGACATCTCTTTTGTTTGCCAACATAATTTGATACACCAAGGACTCATTAAAAGTGTGTTCGATTTTAATTGCTTCCAGATCGTTCTATAATGTTTGCCAAAGAATTATCTCATTAAATACAAGTCACGCAACTTGCAATCAAATTTTCCAACAAATAACCACAAACCACATTTTTGCGAAGACATTTGTGCACATCTGTATCACGATAATGGTCTTTTGGGAGTATAATAAATCTCTTGTAAGCATGATAATCTTAAACATTTTAAGGGGTAGAGACTAGTCCAGACTAAAAATTAGCTGGAAATGGCACTTCGGTGTGGTCGGAACTGACCAGTGATTCCGAGCGTTGGGTTTAAAAGTGCACTTCATAAGTTGCAACACACAGATTCATTTGAAAATTCTTATCAAGTACATTTACATACAAATCTATATTAACATAGTACCTGACTTTGACTACCTCAAGTCTTGCCCATTACAGTGAATTATACCCAAAAATGTCAATTTGGGTGAAAATAAATACATACATACATACATACTTAAAGAAATTAGCCTTCATATAAAACTAAAACCTTACCAAAATAGAAACAGTGTTAACAGAATCCTTTTAAGGATTCTGTCAACATTGTTTCCTAAAAGAAATTGAATTGGCTGCAAATTGTCCTTTTAGAGCAAGTGGTTTGTTTCGATTCTATTAAGGTCTTTCTTTGATTCAATTAAGTTTTCACAAGTTTTCATACTCAAGTGGATCATGGCTAATGGCTTTAATAAGGTGACAATTGGCCCCCAAATTGTGGCACATACACATATACCAATATCATGTGAGAACCATCATGGCAATTTAAAATCTAAGGGCCTGTTCACACATAATAGTCTTAGCAGTTGCGTTCACACTAGGATACGACTTGCGTGTTTAGTGGCGTGTCACTTTTGGTCACGAGCTAGACACTTTTTGTTTTCACACTGTGAATTTGCTCATGAGCAAAAATATAGTCATGACCAAATTCTTACGTGTGAACACGCCCTAAGATGAATACCAGGTAATTGACACCAAAGGTGACATGGGAAACCTTGTCTGGCGCTTCACCTATCACAGATATCCGCTGATCCAGTATCAATACCATGTCAACAGGAAAACCATAACACACACTTCCTGACACCTTAGGCCTATGTTCTTCCTCATTTTTCTATGATATTTCATATCAGCTTGGAGGCATTTAGAGGCCTAATGTAAACGTAACTCAATATCATAGTTCACACTTCTATAATGATGTACCTTTCCGTTTGAATTAAAGTGACGATCCTCATCATAGTCCAATACTTTTAATTTTAATTTAATTTAACGCTAGAAGTAGCCTGACTACTATCTTTCTTAACAAGTCAAGTTAGCTCAATCAAAAGGCACTCGGTATCAAAGGTCCCAAGTTCAAATTCTGGCAGCCTCATTAGGCCAAAGAAAAAAAGGTTTGTCTCAGAAACCATCTGCAAAAACGCTATGCAGTATGCAATTTTTTTATTTTTATTTTTTAGGAAGTTAGCTATGCGGTATATCTTTTTTTTTTTTTGATAGCCCAACATACATGTGTGAAGTTCCCAGTTTCTAAGTACGATCCCACCTGTTTTAACTATGGAAAGTCTTGACTAACAGTTGAAATAACATGTAGAATTCAGGGTAAAATTGCAACAACAACCCGGACGGTGGGCAATCACTAGATTACTCTCGATAAAAAAAAGAGAGAAAGACCAGCGTGTAGCTCTACGCGCTAAATTCATTTTCAAATAGCGATGCGAGCGGGTTTCTGAGACGAACCTTTTTTTTTTCTTTGGCCTTCTAAAGACAAAATCAGTATTATCCCAAAAATGACCAAATCAGCATGATCATCCTAAAAAAGACCAATTTTAATTTGAACGCAACCATGCATATTGTGATCCATGCTCTAACTTCAAAATTTCTTGTAAGGTGAAGCTGTTTGTTATTATTTTTAGCAATCAAGTTATTGCTATTTTTAATGCTCAAATGTCAACCTGCACTTTTCATTCATTATCATTTGTAAGCAATATTGTCAATGCCATATGATATGTGATTAATACTTGTTTTTGTTTCCATTCACTTAAAATTATGGAAAGAACCCCTGTTTGAAGCATTCATCCTGGGCACTCATCTTGCTTTCAAGCAATTTTTAACAGTTTAAGACTGATTTAATGATTTTTGGATTTAATACCCCTGCTCATCAAGCTAAAGTTTGCTGATATGTGCAAAATTCCTAACCAAACAATAATCTATTGCCCTTTACTGTATTTTAGAGTTTTAAAGATGACAAGACTTAGTTTAACGTTTAAATTATATAAACTATAACCATGATGCCAGTAACTACCCAATTTCTTGAAACCTTAAGGTTACTGGAAGAATTAACCAACCATCCTAACAATCAGGGCCCGCTTCATAACTCAACTGGCGGTTGTCTGTTGGTTCTGGGCGGTTTCGAGCGGTTGGCTTTTGTTTATTTCGGTTGAACCAGCCAGAACCAGCCAGAACCGGCAGGCAACTGCTGGTTGAGTTTTGAAGCGGCCCCTAAAGATGTCAAGTTATCCATATTCATAAACTGCAGGACCTTAGTTAAATCAAGGTTTAACCAATCGATATACGTGACCCGTCATATCGAAAGGTACCTTAAGGTCGGCATAGTAAATTACGAGATACGGGCCATTGAAGCTGAGCATAGTCAAAAATCACATGAATCAAATGAATTTTCTGAAAGATTATATTTTAAGCTTTAAAATGACACTTTGCTTTTGGTTATTGGATGTTCGATTGCAAAGTTACATTCAATTTAGTAAAAGGCATCGGGCTGATTCAGAAAACTATAGTTCTGAGAAAATCCAGTTTAAAGTTTCTGTACTAGTAAAACTTGAATGGAGCAAGGATTTTTATCCTGGTTTTTAAAACATTTCTCTAATGTTTTCGATGTTAGAACCTGATTAATATGATGGAATACACTTCAAAGGTAATGTTTCTGATGAAATTAGAAATTTGACCTTGGACGTAATTTTTGACTATGCTCAGCTTCAATGGCCCATATCTCGTAATTTACTATGCCGACCTTAAGGTACCTTTAGATATGAGGGGACACATCAGGGACAAGATTTCCAGACAGCTATATACCATGTAAACATCCCTTTATGTACCGATTACCACGACAACAGGAAAACTACTGCACCGATTTCCTGAACCATCCACAAAACTGAAAGGTTATTGGAACAGGTCAATATTGTATCTTCAGCCACCGAAAGGGTGATGTTAAAGAAAAAACCTTATTCTGCAGTTTCAAACAATCTCCCTACCAGTTGTTAACCTGCAGTATCCTCCCTGGACAAAGACTGACAACATAGGATAGGCCGCAACCTGGCCACAGCCGACTTCCCAAGATGGAGACCGTAGGCTTGATTTTTCACCTCAAGATTATTGTAAAATATTCATTACATGTTTTGAAATTATTTAGAAGTGCATAATCAAGCCTACGGTCATCATCTTGGAAAATCGAGGCTGTGGCCAACTTGGGGCCGGTCGCACAAAGCTGTAGCCTAATTGTGCTCCACCACCTAAGGTTTTGCGTCCAGAAAAGTTCACTTGCACGCAAATATTTGCTTGTGACATTTGCTCATGATTTATTTGCTCAAATTGGGAGTGAATTTCTCGTCCTATGTGCATAAATATTGTATGAATCAAAGTGAGGGATTGTTTTGTCCTGTCTGAGCAACGTGTTCTTGGTAGGGGTTAGAACTTTAAGCAGTACTATTAAGTGTTAAAAATGAAGCGCCACCTGTTACCCATGACATTTTTTTTCGCTTATTAGGTTTGTTTTGGGTAGATAATAATAAATGTATTAGTATAGGAAAGCACGCACGTACTCATTATGCATTTTCCAGTGGGATTTTTTTTTTTCAAAATACACTTGAAAACACTTTTAGATAGTCATATTCCTTTATTTACTAAAAAAATTGATCAAAATCTGATAGTATTGCTTTAAAGACGATTGCAGTGTTAATTTTCACCAACAGGTGGCAGCGTTACAGAATCAGTTGTCAGTGGCGGGAAGATTTTGACAAAATGCGCGCGTGGTATCTAATCGTAAGATTTGCGCAAAACGCAACGGTCTTCCCGGTAAGCGCCAAAAATAGCGCGAAATAGTAACGAATTGTTACGAGTGCTCCTAAGCCAACGGGCCTTCAGTGATAAAACTTTTTACGTGTGTTTTCCTATGCTACAAAATCCTGATTTTTCACATATTTGCTACCTGTAGAATTTTTTAATATTTGGCTGGTCAATTGTGAATGTCAAGTAGATGTCAAATCGAGAATAAAAATGTTGGGTCACCGACTGTTTTAAAAAGATAGCATGAGATGAAATGACATGGGGTAAAAATCTAAAAAACAATTTTTATCATCGGAAATGTCGAAATTCGGTTGTATAACATTAAACAGAAAAAAAAGTTAATTACACCAAGTAATCTAACGCTCGAGTTTTCAAGTTATCGTTCATTAAAAGAAAAATGACGTCACCATATATGACGTCATAGCGCGCTTAGATGGTCAGTGACCCCCATTTTTTATTGCTGAATTTTGAAGTTTAGAATCACCGCGATCGTCCTTAAGTGTAAGTAAATGTTTCTCTGTAAGCGACTGTCTTTGGAAGCAAAGCCTAACTTGACTGCCAGACAACAATAACACCAAATAAACATCCTGCAAATATCAATATCCAAAACAAAAGGAAACAAAATACTATACTGATTTCTAGTACAATCTGCAAGCAGGTTACTTTAAGGCCATTGGAACATGATTATGTGAACCAGGAAACGGTGAAAATCAGTTGTCATCTTCTTCAACCTCAAACCAGACCAAAACTAGACAACCATGTAGGTGATATCAGGTAACTAGACTGAAATGCCATGATGTCAACATCCCTATCATATCAATAACCATAACAACAGGAAAAAATACTACATTAACTTCCTGAACCATCCACGAAACTGTATCAACTGGTCATCAACAAAGGGGTCAGGAGATTTTAACACGCAGACTAAGGTTTGTGCACTCTATTTGATCTCAGGTACCAAACCTACCCACAGTTTTACAAACACATCCCCACCCACCCCATACAACCCTCCCACACACACCAATTCACAACTCCAATTTCTTGAATTGCCTACAGGTTATTTGAATATGTTTTTAGTTGATATGATCATTATTGTTATTTTGGTCCACATTATGTGACAAATTACATAATCTACTTCAGTTCGGTGGAACTCACAATTCGAATATCTGAATTTGGATACCCACGTATCAAAATTCTGATACCAGAATTAGGATAACAAATCGATTGCGCAAGCTAGCAAGTACATGTAGAAAATCTTTCTTGCATCTACGATAAATGTATCTGTGAAAATGTCATTTCCATCTATGCAATTAGTGGAACAACTTCGAAACAGGTTCTGATCACAGAAAGCAAAATAATTTGGCCAAAACTTTGTTAGAATTAGGTGACAAATGATGATAATGTTATTGACTTGATGCAAAAATTATTTCACCATTATAAACATCATGTAAATCATAAAAAAATTTAACACCATGGCAAAATTTTAACACAATAAGAAAAAAATTAAAATGTTCATTCCGAATGAAAATTTTAGACAAAAGTGAAAATCTTTACAAAATGAGAAAAATTCTGAATAAATATGACTACAAAAGCCATGAAGTGTCAATAACGCTTAATCTTTTGAATATCATAGGCCAATCACTTTTCTTTGCATTTGAAAAAATAATATGAAAGTATGGAGGAAAGGAAAAAACGTTGTTTAAGAAGACCCACCCAAAATGAATCTTAACCTAAAAAATTTAAATACCCAACCCCAACATTTAAAGTAATCCTAAACCATGACCCAATTTTTTAGTTGTATTAAGAGTACACTTGGTCCTATTTTCCATACCTTTTCTTCATAGCTGGCTTGAAGCGATGTAAGATGTTTCAAGAGACGCATACTCAGGCCACACCATCTCTCTGCATTGTCATATTGATCAGCACTGTGTAAGACAAAAGTGAATAAAATATTACTCCATCTCAAGGCTTACAAAAATTTTGACTCCCAGAGTTTTACGTGGATGCTTTATGGTAATTTTCAATCATGCATTGGTTGATATTTTGTGATGTTTCAAAATAGTTGGCAATGTACATTTGTTCCAAAATCTTAAAACATGGTATTATTAATAATGAAAACTTATTCAATTAAACCAAGAAAAAAAATAAAGGTTTGACAAATCATCATTCTCTATGTTTTGAACATCATCCAAGTATTTTAACCATTTTTAGCATGCTGGTATAAAATAAGTAGTTAAATTGTACCAGTGGATACAGTATAGCAAATGGGTAAAGACCTGTATGGAGTATTGCTATTGAATGGGAAAATTTTGTCAAAAAGACCCAATCCTGAACCTCACTCGAATAACTTTAGGCTATGTTTACTCTGTCACAACTAAGGAGTAACGAAAAGCAACGGAAACCCGGTTTTGAATTATCTGCCAGTCATTGTAAGTTAACGTCAGTTAGTTCACGCTGACACAACCGCTAACCACAGCAGACTGCAGTTATTATCAATCGCTTTCAGTTGCAAGTTTTCTGTTACCCTAGCTCTGTCGTCGACAAGTCGTCACAATGTAAACCTGCCTATTCCCCTTTATTTTAACTATATATACATATTTTTGAAAGCCACTTTGATACAATTGTTTCAACTGTTCAATATCTTTGCATTTTTGAAGGCCTCGGGGACACTATCCCACAGTCCCAGACATAAACTATCCCACCCTCTCTGTGGCATCAAAAAGATAATAGATGACTCATTTTCCCCCTGTCCTACAAGAAGCACTCGACTTAAAATAAATTGTCTCTAGTTCCAACAATTCCTTGTCTCATTGTTATCAAGCCATTTTCATTGCTTCTGCATTAGACAGCTGATTTAGACCATACATCCCCTGGATTTAGTTCCAGGACTTCCCTGGATTTTCAACAAAATGTCATGGGAAACAGGAAACAGTTCAAGGATCTTTGATCAATTTGAACTGTTCTTTGTGATATCTTAATATTGATCAAAAAAGAGTCTTATCTTTCCTAATATTCATAAAAAAGTTTTGTTCTATTGCCCGCCCCTATTTTTCGAAACTTGGATTTTTTTTTTATTGTACAAAAGTATACCGTGCCTAATTTGCAGATTTCCAAAAAAAGGTGTTTTTTCTTTGAGAATTCTTGATTTTTTAAAAATATTTTAAAGTTGTTGTTTTCATTTTGTTTCCATTTTAATACTTTTTTAAGGTTTCTGTCGAGACTGTTTTTTCATGTCGACATGTCACAATAATTTTTTGTCGACATAAAGTTGACATCAAAGATGTGTTTTTTGTGGGAAAAACGAAATTGTTTTAATAAACAACAATGACCCATTTTAGACGTAGACTTACATATATTATAGTAATGTACAATTTTTTTGTCGACGTCGACATAATGTCGACATAAAGTTGACATCAAAGATGTGTTTTTTGTGGGAAAAACGAAATTGTTTTAATAA
>JXSR01S004213.1:138939-155799 GCA_000969725.1 Ophiothrix spiculata
TAAAAGATTTTCTCTGAACTATTCTGACTGTTTGTGTACTTAGTGTAGATACCTTAATGTGTTAGCCCCAAAGGTTAATGATGCCCTTGATAGTATGGGCACCCTTCAAGTTCATGGACAAAGTTATCTACTGTGTCATAGGTAGGCTAATAGAACCAACAGATGATTGATGCACTTTACTGTACACATTTTCCAGATATTAAGGACAAGAAATCTAAATAGTTGTTTAACGTGGCACAGATAGAATTTATTTTTCCTCTGTTTTTGATATAGGCTCTATGGTGTTTTCATAAGTGCTGATCACATCTGAAATTTAAAAAAAATGAAGAAAAAAAGGGGGGTGTTACCAGCTTAGTTTTTTTAGAAAAATCCATTTAAAATATTAAAATCCAACATTGGTTATAACACCCCTTTGGACAAGATTTCAAAGTCATATCCCTGGCTTTTAGCGCACTTTCTTGGTTACTGTATTTTGCGCTTTAAGTAAACGTGCAGGTGCTCAGAGCTCAGTGCTTTTTGCTATTTGTCATTGCTTAAAAATACCAATTTGTTGCCTATTTTTGCTGAAAATCTCATAAAGTAAGTCAGTGACTATATTTTTATTACATTTGTTTTATTACATTTTATTTTAAAGTAGATCAGGACCATAACATATGTGAAAAAGAGAGAGAGAGACAAAAAAATTCCGTTTTGTAATTATAAGTGTTTTTGTCTTAATTTTTTGGATTTTAGAGTCTGTTTCTGTTTCGGTTAAGTCGGCATACTCAGATTCACTGTTCTGCGCCAACTTAAGTCAATTTAGAGCTTATTTAGAGATTCCACTCATTCATGCATATTACTGTGACTTGAGTTTCAAAGATCCCTTTTGCTATTATACACTAAAATAATCAGCAACTTTAAAATCTATTTGCTGCTAATTTTCATCAGTTATCAGTGGACTGCTTTGGATTTTGATCTATAAATGAAAATGAAGAAAGTATGACATACCGTATTATATATCATTTGAAAACTGAGACTCTTATTTTAGAGAATTAAAATATGTAATAAACTCAATTTTAAAATTTGTGAATTTCCGACAATTTCGCCAGACCACCCCTCATATCATGTGGTTGTCAAAATTTAATTTGCGAGTACTTGATGGCTGAATGTAGATTGTCATGTTGTCCAAAATAAATTTTGAGAATTCTAGTCACTTCTCGATCAGGTAGCAATCTGTTCGGTTGGAGACTTAATAGACAAGGGGGCAGCCTATCTTTTGTACACACATTAGAGGTATAGGGACAACCTACTTTTGTGCGAATAACTGTTGGGAAGGGGCAGCCTTCAGGAAGACTCTTTAGAGCAACGAATATCCCATAAGAACAACACATTAGAGGCTACGGGCAAACTACTTTTGTGTGAATCTGTTGGCAAGGGGCAGCCTTAAGAAAGGCTCGTTTCAGAGCCACCACAATCTCAAAGAGGTGATCTGCTTTTAACACTGTTGGCAAGGGGCAGCCTTCAGTGAATGGCTCATGCGAGTCATCAGTGGGAAGTGACGGCCCACATGTCTTTATAATAATATTTGTCCTGAAGAAGTCAGAGCTACTCCTCTGACAGCGAACCTGTTAAAATCTACCAATTGTCTAAAATAAATTTATGCTGTACCAAATTTTGGAATAGATGGAATAACCGTAATGCTTACAACTTTCTTTCAAGAGCCATTTTAACCTAGTAACAGTACATAGCGGAACATACCGGATATGCATGCAACATTTAAATGTATAAACAATAGGCACATTATATCTTTGATTGTCTTATAAATAAAACATCAAATGACAGGACGACCAAATTTCCTTGATTTTACTTTCAGGCCAAAAAAAATTAATTGTTGTGTTGCCCTCAAGTGGGATTTCTGAAAAATTGGGTTGGTCGGTCAGAAAATAAAATTTTTTAATTGTTTTTTTTAAGAAGCACCCAAAGTACCAAATTTGGGTGCATTTTCCACTATTTTCAAAATATTTTCTCAAAAAACACCCAATCTGAGCAAAGTTGGGTGCTTTTTTTTAAATTTCTGAATAGGGTCGGTCGCTGAGGGCAACATAACAATTTTTTTTTGGCCTCATTAAAAGACCATGTTGACCATGAATGAGTCATTTAGTCACCAGTCTGGTTAGCTGTGGATAGTCAGTACCAATTCAGGAAAATCATTCACTGAAAAAGTGTTCCCGAACACTCTCATATAGGCCCCACATTTTCCTGTTTATCATTTGGAACCTGGGTGCGTGGTTAGCTGGAATTAGTTTGAAGACCTTGTACAGCATAAAATTGATGGGTTCCATGAGTCAAAATAATGATAAAAACAGATAAAAATAACAATAAATTGAAATGTTTGAAAGTGAAATTTAACCAGGGCAGACTCCATTGGTGAGTAATTGGTAAGTCAACAACCCTTCTTGACCCATTAACCCTAACCGTACAAAATCACAAAAAATCACAATCCACGTAGGTAGGAAAATCGCCTAAGTCCAAATACGTCATAGACCGGAGTTAGCAATGGTCACGAAATCGCTGCCATGGCAGCGCGTGCTCGGTGGCTTGACATAGTGACAGTTTGGTTGGGAAGCGAGAGGTCCCTGGTTTGATTCCAGGAGGAAACTCGCCATTTTTAATGTGCAGATTTCCGAGGAGATAGTTTTTAAACGGAGAATTGCTCAGTACGGTTAGGGTTAGTGAAGCGTACATATGGGTCTACACTAACCCTAACCGCACAAAATCACAATCACGTAGGAAAATTGCCTAAGTCCAAATACGTCATAGACCGGAGTTAGCAATAGTCACGAAATCGCTGCCATGGCAGCACGTGCTCGGTGGCTTGACATAGTGACAGTTGGGTTGGGAAGCGAGATGTCCCGGTTTCGATTCCAGGTGGAATCCCGCCATTTTTAACGTGCAGATTTCCAAGGAGATAGTTTTTGGAGAATTGCTCAGTACGGTTAAACAGCCCAAGAGAATGGCTGAATCCAGTGGGTTATTGGACCCAGGGGGGGGGGGGCACTCAGATGTATTGATGTACACACATGTGTGAACATAGGTTTACAAAATACCCCATAAACAAGTTTTAGCTTCCCATGAAGAAATACCCCAAAACAGGGATTTATGTGCAATTTTACTCTAAATTTATCCCTATTAAAAAGTTGGATTTTTTCTTCATGTTTTGAAAAACACCCCTTTTTTGTGGACATTATGTGTTTTTGTTTTAAAAACACCCCTTTTTGTTGAAAATCAGCTTATTTAGACCCCTAAACACATGCAGTGCTTTCCGTGTTGGTTAAGAAAAAATGACCCCTTTTTCTGTGTTTTTCTTTTCACGCATGTGTACACCAATATAGTTCAGTGTCCCCTCTGGGCTACTGGATTGGGCAGTGCAGATGTGGCTTCATTCAGCCACATCTAGCTGCATCGATATCTTTTGACCCCAAACACAAAGTTACTTTTCATGCCAACAAAGTTGGTCTTCATTATTATCTTCTTAAAAATAATACCTAATAATCTGACCAAATGAATAACAAAATTCACTGAGTCAACAAAATACTTACACATTTTTAGTCAAAATGAGGCTGAATCCAGCCAGTAGATCTGCCTCATTCAGGGCCGTGCGAAGCGGGTCGGGGGAAGGTCAGGGGGCACTTGCCCCGCTGGCTTGAAAAAACGTGACGCGTGTGGGACAAATATCAAATACCGGGACGATATTTTACTACTTTAACTGTCCCAAGATTACTGTCCCGTAAATTGTTTGTCAAAATAAGCCAATTTTAGCACAAATATCAAGGTTTTATATCGATTTTTGACTGAAAATAGCAAAATTTTTGCATGCTACGTGCGCTTCGGGATGGTAAATATGTTTGCCCACCTTGGCTTACATGCCTTCGTGCGGCCCTGGCCTCATTCAGCTGCATGACGTAGCAACATGACTTCTTTTGACCCAAACACACTTAACTGCTTTGCATGCATACTATATTTAAATTCATACCATGAAATAAAAAAATAACCAGGCCAATAAATTGAATAGTAATTTTTTTGTCAGTTTTGTTGTTGATATTATTGATTTTTTTAAAGAAAAAAAGTCACCGAATTGCAAAACATGAGTTATCATTAGATTTTATGGGTCTTTTGGAATGAGTTAAGCAACACGATTTAGGACCCAAAAGCAAATATGCAACTACATTATCTACCAACACTGGTCACACCCCCTACTGGATCAGGCCAGGTTGCTAGATCCAGTAGCCTGCTGAATTCAGGCTTTCTCACCGACTGTAAAAGAAGAATATGATATGAGCAACAACAGAAATTAGTGGTTTCATATCTCTATAGCCCTCAGATTTTCTTATGCATTGTGTTTAATAAAATTGCCATTGCATATAGGCCCATGGGCGTCATTTCAGGGGGGGACAGGGGGACATGTCCCCCACATTTTGAAGGGTGGGGGACACAATATCGAGTGTCCCCCCACGTTTTTGAATACAAACAATTTATTTGCCCCCTGGACCCCTCCACACTTCAAAATGAAATGACGTCCATGTATAGGCCTACTATGAAAATGATGGAATATTTCAAATTAAGACATTTCCAAATAGGAGGAAATCAGCTTGAAAGACTCACAGCCTATTACCAACAGAATCGATAAACGCATACTTATAATTAGCCCGAATTGTTCACATGACTATGAGGTGTTGTTCTAACTATAGATTTAACAAGGAAGCAAAACAATTCAATGTCACATGTAAAATGACCATGACATAATACATGAAATGGGCAATTAAACAACAAAAACCTACGTCAATATAACCAAAGTATCACATTTATACAATTCGATCCCATTTGGCTCCTTTGAATCTCTACAATACTAGTAGTGAAATGTACCATCACATTTGAACATTTAACACTACCACCACCAAACCAAAAAAAAAAGTTCCAAATATGTAATAGACCAGAATAATTTGGCTAAGATCACTAAAAAAATTGGGATAATTAGATCGGGGTGCGACGGGGTCCCTGGTTCTAATCCGTGGGGTTCTGAGTTACTCAAAATTGTTAGGGTTAACAGCAAAACTTTTTCATTTATAACTGTGTCTTCAAAATATTGCAGGGGTGTGAGAGCCAGATGATAAAAAAAAAGCTGAAAATAGTGACAAAATGCCAAAAACAGGCTGAAAATGAAAGAAAAAGCTCAAATTAAGACTCTTTTGAAGACATTAAATAAGCTGAAATCAGCTAAAAAGCTGAACTCTCACACCCCTGACATTGAGAGGCAGCAAAGTTTATGTTACTCCTCAAATACAGTGAGCCTATCCACTTGTCCAATTAACTATTTGCCATCTGACACACCTGTAAAATATTAGATATCCTCACTTCCTAATCTGACAAATCATCAATACCTATAAACATTATCAGTAGTTTAAGGGCCCTGTTAACCCTTCATTTTCAGATATGGTTTTTGCTCTGTAACTTAGCAATGAATAATCAAATTCAAATAAATTTGCATACTAAACATGAAGCTGAGGTCATTTCTGGACCAAAATGTGTAATTTTGGCCGTAAGATCCAAAAAATCATATTTTTGACCCAACATTTTACGGAAAAGCTAAATAAATTCTGCTTTGGCAAAATTTCAAACTATTTTACTTTTTAGATCAAGAAAGTAATATCTAGGAACACATTTCTGATTTTTTTTCTTCTTTTTTTGAGATATTGTCAAAAATTGGTCCAAAAATGTCAAAAATTCCACTGCAGCCACCATTTTTGGCTAAACGTGACATTTTTCGACCTATTTTTGGCAATATTTCAAAAGCTAAGAAAAAAATAACAATTTGAGAAATGCATTTCTAGATATTGCTTTCTAGATTCTAAAAAGTACTAGTTTTACTTACTGACAAATGGTATACGGGGGTGCTCAAAGGTTTTGGGGTGCATTTTTTGGTATATTGATGGGTGGGTTTTCGTCACAGACCCAATGCGCCCAATTTGCAAAATTGGGTGTATTTCAGAAAATTTTGCATAAAAAGCACCCAATTTGCCCTAAATTGGGTGATTTTTCTAGAAAAATGGTATAGAGATGGGTCTCAAAATCACACTTTTTGAGGTAGGCTATAGAGATGGTCAAAATTCTGAAGTCTACTTTGAGCATCCCCGTACAATTTTTTTAAGAACCCCCCCCCCCCAGGATTGGACTATCAAGTGCATACAGTATGGCAAATGCATTCCTTAATGCCACTGGAATCCATGTCCAGGAACAATAATTAAAATTAATGAAAACAATATATGTCTGCTAGAAACATCAGATGTTGCTGCTAGCATCTTATTTCTATGGATCATCGAGGAACAGCCCATCCCAGATTAAATGAAGCTATCATGGCAAGGTATTGATAAAATTAGGTCACAATTCTAGAGCAAAATGGAATAATGGATATCCTGATCACATAACCATGCCGCGAGGTTACAATGTGTTTACGGCGTAATACCGGGTAGAATTCAGCAGACACCGGCCGGTGTCCGTACGGAAACCGGGCGGTGTTCGTGAGCCGTAGAGATGCTGGAAGCTAGCCACGAGAATTTAATTCTGAGTTAAAATCTTATGGCTTGTATACAATGTCTTCAGTTATGGTCACATAACCATCAATCACTGACCGGTGACCGACTAGGTATCGCAAGCATTCACCGTTGTCATACTGACGTCACACCGCGGCTTCTTTCGGCGTGTCCCTGGAGAAAATCAAGTACAATTCTAGTACAAGATTGGAATGTGCACATTTGGAACATCATTCGAGTACACTTTAAGTACAATTCTAGTACAAGATTGTTTGTACTCGATTTGTACTAGAATTGTACTCAATTTCTACCAGGGATGTGACCATAGCATAAATCTAAATGTATCTGTCCCTTGTAGAAATTTTTAAATGTCTTTGGAAAAAACAACAACCTGAAAGCAGATTGATTTTTTTCCATAGGCAGACAACTGGGCCCATATTGATGAGATGCTGCTAACCAGGGTATAGAAAAAAAAATACCCGTTACCGCAGATTTCAAAGCCCTGCTGCTAACTCTAGTTGGCAACTAACCTATATTGTCTACTTGTCAAAATTTGACAGTTAGACAAAAGCTGCCAACTGGCGAATGAATATGGACCCTGGTTCGTGACCTGAACTAATATGGTTATGAAATTGATGATAGAAGTAATAACTTGTATTTGTATGGGTCAGTCTGTAGGCGGCCTCCAAACAAAATATTTGTTACTTACCAAACATTTGGCCATGACTTCAAAATGACGATCCACTTCAAATAAAATAACTTCAACACCAAGTTATGACCAAATATGATTTTGTGCTAAATTGCACATGTGTTGAATTGAATCAGGGTAAAATCATTGAAGCAGCATCAAATGTTTGTTACCGATCTATACTTTCAAATCAAGCAATCAATCAATCAATCAATGATACAAGTACTTGCATGATAACATGCATACCCCATGAAGGAGTTAAATCGATAGCAAATATTTGGTGACGTCATGACCAAATGTTTGGTGGCCGATTATAGACTAACCCTATCAATGCCATTGCCACAATTTTCAGGATGCATAAAGTACCCCATTTTAACACTGAAGTGACCAAGATATTTTCATTCCTACAGGTGCCCAAGATAAGAGGGTTCCTAGGGGCCCCCTTAAGAAACTGCATTCCTGAATGCATTTTACATTGAAAATCTGGCCATTGATAAGAACATAAAAAGGACCAAAATATATACATAAAAAAATTGAAAATTGGATGATCCAGTTGTTAATGTTCAATCAAAAATTTCCCCACTAAAAATTCAAAAACCCTGTTCTTAAAGGAATTTTTGCATGAAGTTTGCACATTGTCAGTACAATTATGTTCCTGAAACAAAGTAAAATATTATTCAGTTTTAATTGTAAGGGTAAAACAACTTTAAAACAGTGCCTTTAAAAACATTTTATGCTAATAAGCATGATAAAAAACGGGAGAGGTAGATCCAACGGACAAGGCACAAAACACGTCAAGGATCAAATATGATACGGTAGGTTACGTAGATCATAATAATAAATTGGAGGTAAAAACAAAGTAAGTCAACTTGATGTGGTGAAAATATAGAACAATATATAGGCCTAAATAATAGTAAGTGTGTATTTAGGCCCAAAGCAAATACAACAGGTAAAAATACGACAGAGGTGATTTGTATGTTATATTGCATAGATATGCCACCGGCGTATCCAGGGGGTTGCGGAGGGAGCGTGCGCACCTCGGGGTTTGAGCAAAAAATGGGAAATATATACTTAATATGTGAAGGAGTCAGTAGAGTTAACTCTTCTGATGGAGCTATAATCACACAATACTTTTTTGACTGTCTCATTGATTCACTAACTTTGTGTCAGTAATAACGGTACTATCGTATTGATCAGATGTTTGCAACCTGCCATAGTGACGTGCGCAAAGGGGTTTGGCTCCTTGGCTTCAGACCCCCAGTCCTGAGAAAAATCAGGAAAAAGAGCCCGGGTAAAAGAGGCAGTCGAGGTAAAGCAAAAGGAGCCCTCAGTCAGTTTAATAATTTACTGAAAGTTCTTACTATGTAAAGTTACCCAACTTTTCAAAATTACAAAGTGCGTAAACTCGACCTTGTCGCATCTGCTTGCCGTACGACAAGCCGATATATCGATTACCCTGTCGTGATGGTCGCAACGACACAATATTTTGAGTTGGAATAAATTCAACTTTTCTTGTGACAGACCATTGCGGCAATATGCAAATGTGTCGTGCTACAGTACGACAACAATAAATTGCAAATGTTTGGTCGTGTGCCGCAATGAAATTTGTTTGTTTTTTATTATTTTTTTTTTAATGATTTTTTGTGTGTGCGTGAGAGAAGTAATGAGTGCTATTCTAAATAGAAAAGAATTCTATATGTATACACTCCCTCATATATAACATGTCAGATACAAAATTAATGTAAGATTGGCCAGAAACAGAATAAAGAACCAATTTAATTAGATTTTATGTTGCAAGTAAATATAAAAGGAGTTCATATGGAATTTTCGCCAATTATGAAGAATATTTTTCAAAAAAAAAATTAAAAACGGCAAAAAAAAATTTTTTTTTTCGACTTTTTCAAAAACTAATGCGCACACTAAAACTAACGCACGTGAGAGCTTTGAGACAAACAATTATTTTTATTTAGCCTTATATTAATTGTATTATTTCTTTATGAAAGATTGCACCAAATTGGCAATAAAATTGCTTAAAACACAAACATTTTGCGGGGGCTTTGTCCCCTCAACCCCACCTGAGCTCAGCCCCTGGACCCACCTCTGCCCCTGTACTCATATCAGGGGCCTATGGTGGCCCTGTGAACCCCTCCTGTCTTGCTTGATTGTAACCAGGATCTGCACCCCAAGGGTGCAGGATCCTGGATACACCCCTGGATGCCCATGGTTAAGTTTTAACATTACATGGAACGGCCACATATTAGTGCTGTCTCTTTTTATACAGTTAGGGCCAAATCATAGTCGCCTCCAAACAAAAATTTTCCTACCACACATTTGGTCGCGACGTCACCAAATGTTTGCCATCGAATTTAAAGTATGAACGGGTAACAAACATTTGGTCCAATGTATATGGCATTTCAATAACATGTGCAATCTAGCGCGAAATTTTATTTGGTCTCAACTCGGTGTTGAAGTTATTTTGTTTGGAGTCACTCGTCATTTTGACGTCACGACCAAATGTTTGGTAGGGAAAATTTTGTTTGGAGGCCGACTATGATTTGGCCCTTAGTCATTTCCTATTTTAAGAACAATAATTAAGCATTTTAGGGAACTGAATCCATCAATAACCATTGTTGGAAATTTAAGAATGGACCAACCACATCAAAATGAGCCAATGGATATCGATGGAAAAAGGAGAGGCTCTGATCATCTCTAGCTACACCTTTATGACTTTTAATCAGTATATGCATTGTACTTACATATGCATAGCTTAATTAAGCTCAGGAATCCATGTCTTGAACAGGAATGATAATTGATGAAAAGGATCGTCAGTGTTGAGTTATTTAGTACATGTGCCTGTTAAAGCCATCCAGGAAGAGAGGGGGTGGGAGTTGGAGCACATCACTGAATAGATATTATTCTTTATAGAATCATAAATACTTAACTGTCTAACCTGTTTCATCATATGGACCTAGTATAACCGAGTCATGGGGGTGGGCAGCTCACAAGATGATACGGTAGGCATGCTCACAGAGCAATTAAAATTGGACCCTTAATGGCATACATTTTTGTAATGACCTTTTCTAACAAATTTGGTATTACACAATTGAATTTATATGTTTATTTATATGAAGTCTTTTCTCTTATTTTTATACCTTTTTATGTAAATCAAGTACAGCATGATATCAAGATGACCAACAACAATGATAACTGAATCTTACTGGCGAAGGTGGCATAAAATGTTCAACAGTAAATGGCGTAAATTGTGCTAAAAACATGTCAACGCCACTGGTGCGTCAAAATCAGACTCTTTCACAACATTGTTTTATAACCACCAATCAAGTTAGCTCAAACAGTAAGGTGCTTGCTTGTGGTGAGGAAGGTCCTGAGTTTGAACAATGCGGGTGCTAAAAGTTGGGTGCTTGAAATTCCGTTGACAAGGAACTAACTGCTAATTCTTTTGTAAAAACCCGTACGGGTACTCAAGGAACAGATCTGGGCAGCGATGGTACATATGTGGGCTGATCAAGGTTCAGCACTATGAGGTTGCTGCAGAACCTGAAATGATGCTTGGTGTGGAATGGAGCTTACTTGAGCCACAGTGGTCAGCAAACACCTGTAAAGTATGCTTGGGCTACATGGAATTATGAATCAGGGAGGCATAGTGCACTTTAAATCCCCTGTATTTATTTTTATATATATTTTTATGTTTATGATGCCCCCTCTCCCTGGGCTGAGTGCAATCCCATCATTTTAAATTACCAAGGCCTTGTGTAAATATAACAGAGAGCCAGACATTTTCTAAAGAAAAAAGACCCAATAGACTCAAAATACATCATCACTTAAAGGAAGGGTTGTCGCTGTTAGCACACAGTGGTTAAGCTGGGGAGAAGCGACTAGGCTATTTTGAAGTGATGACCACATTCAACTTGGGAGATAATTTTGATAGAAGTATTTCAAAAAAAATATTCATGCATCACTTAAAGTACGTAAACAAAACAAAGGTGTTGAAATTGATATGTCTTTTTATTTTTCTATTTTGTCAGATGAATGAAATATATTTTGAAGGGCATGGCAGTGGTGTTGCGCTATGGGATCAAATAGGTCTTTTAAGGTTTTTTCATGGTATAAAAGCAGGATTTGAAGGTTTGGGTGTGTAAATATAAAACATGGGGTTCAAATTGTCAAGTTTGCATAAGAAAGTCATATCTGCAATGGCTGCCATTTTTCATAAATTTACTTTGTAAAGTCTTGGGTTAGTGAGCCCTTAAATGGTTCTTCAGGTAACGGTCATTTCAAAAGCCACCGACATAATGGGAGCGACATTTTGAGTGAGTTTTTACATTCTTGTGAGATGGTGTTATATTATTAATATGTCAGACATTAAAATTGCAGATACAACTTTCTTTTTCTCATATGGCTAAATTGATCTATGTGGGGAAAACTATTACTAAGCATATCCTACATGCCTTACTGCCTAGCCTTTGGGTGAATACTTCTTGAGAGCATAAACCACAAAATTTGGCCAAGTCTCAAGTAGTTTGTGGGTTACTTATATCTTAACATATAAGGTGTTTAACACAACTTGTGTCATACACATTGCTGCCTAGAATATGGAGAATAAGCTCATTACATACTACATGATGCATGATGTCAGGAGAAATGACAAAGTACGGATGATGTAACTGTCTACAACTTGCACAGACTGCACTCTATTTTGAGGGAGCCAGAAATTGTCACCTAAAATTTTAGGGGCATGTTCTAAAAGCCTGTACCTCCTGATAGGGAGCTAATTGTCAAGCAGGGCTGGACATTGGTATTTTTTCATACTAGCCAGTGGGGAAGGTAACTTTCCAAAGTTACCTGACCCACAAGAAATTTACATGCCCAAATTTTAACAATTTTTATCAATTTTAACATGTAGATCTATGCCAAGAAACTGTAAATAACCTTTGCCAAGCACCTCCCATGCAGTGAAGTGACTTTTCTCCTGGTGCTGTCATGGTTGTTTGGATTTCCAATTTGGTGCTTCTTCCCCTCCTTGAATTGGGCTAACTGCTTCAAAATAGGAGGTGAATTGCTGGCGACAAAAATGTCAGCATTATGCTGTCGTGTTTTCAATTTTTGTGCTTTGCTGTTAAAGCCTTGATATTGAATTTGACATTAAAACATAAAAACGAAACATCACTAACCTTTGAAAAGTTCAAAATTTGCTACAAATGGTATAAATTTCACAAAACTAGTAAAGTTTGTGTAGTTTTTGCAAAAGGTTACTATTTGAATATAAATTTAACTCAAAAGTTTGAGAAATTTGATGATGTATACCTGAACTTTTGAAGCACAATTTTGCAGGGAAGTGGAATTATTCATGGTTAATTGATTGCATGCTGCTATTATACACAGCAATAATCAGTATGGGCCAAATTATAGTTCTTTTGAGCTACCAAATATTTGGTGCAACGAGTCTTTGTTATCTTATAATCTGATATATAGTTCCAATGTATTTTCTATTAATAACGGAGGCTTGGTGATGAAAAATCAATACTACCACATTGAGGAGTATTTGGTGAAAATGTTTGGTGATTTATTACACCTATTATCCGTTATTGATTAGAAGATGCATTGGAATTATATTACTATATTATAAGATAACAAAGACTTGTTACACAAAATATTTGGTAGCTCAAAAAGAACTATAATTTGACCCTATCTTTGAAATCAATTTGCCACTAATTTTTATTGCAATATTTTCAGTGGACTGCTTTGGATTTCTGATCTCTAAATGAAGAATGGAGAAAGAAAATGTGACATATTATATATCATTCAAAACCTGTGATTGTAGAGAATTAAAATATGTCATAAACTCAATTTTGAACTTTGCGCCTTTCCTCTCATTTTGCCAGAGCGCCCCTCATATACCCTGGTGACATAGCCCTACTCAAACTTAATTGCCAAGAAACTTTCTATTTTTACCCGTGTGACACCCAAGTTACCCGCCTTTGGCTGTCGCACGGGTGCTAATGTCCAGTCCTGTTGTCAAGGAGTATGCATTGTATGTCCCAACCCATAGAAAGAGGAAACCTGGAAGGCAATTAGTCCATTTACTCAGAATACATTCACTGTCTTCTGGGAGATGCATGCTGAATCATGGTCAAATGTCTCATCATGGTCAACTGTCAATAATGACTAAGAGATCCTTGTGGCTGGAGGACACTAGTGGTCAACAGCTGAACACTGAGGATGTCCAAGAACTTTTAAACATATTTTGTATAAGACAAAGTAAACAAATATATGTTTCTTAATTAATTGCCCCCACATTTTACAAAATTACTGAGCCTACTTTTGTGCCCGCCCAGGAGGTGACGGGACCTACCGGATTCGACCTACCTAACCATGCAAGCCAAGTGGTTAAGACATTGGAGTCGTATAATATGAGATAGAGACAAATATCCATTCTAAAGCCTCAAATAGGGCCAAAGCTCAGTTCTAAAACCTCTCTTTAAAATGGTTTTAGAGCCTTATTTTAAGGTATTGCTTCTCTATCTCATATTATACGACCTCAATGTCTTAACCACTTGGCTTGCATGGTTAGGTAGCGTTAAATCCGTTAGGTCCTCTCACTTCCCAGGCGGGCACATTTTACCTTAAACTTATGGCAAAGCAGTTTCAATAATCAATAAAAAAAAATCCCGTTGTAATACTAATAGCCTTTTAAGTTGTATAATGTGGGTACTTCAGCTCCCTGGGAGTTGATCATAGATTGCCACTTTAACTTTGACAAAATTTGTCCCAATATTTACCTCTAATGAGCTTAGCACATGGTACACATTGTAATCCATCAAATAACACAAATTAAAGTCTTCATTAACACCATGACCATCAAATAATGTGACCTAGATATGAAGGGGTCATTGGTTTGACCTAGTTAGGGTGGGATCAGGCTGTATGCAGTATTACAGGGGAGGAGAAACTAGATTATTTAGTCCCGGGGGTCCGCTCGAAGAAAACAGTGGTACCATGCGCGTCAGAAATAGGGTCGGATTTTAGCCCCTTGGTGTTGGCGTCTTTAGAAAAAGGAGTGTCTTTTCAGGACAACTTTCGACATTAATGCAATACTATAAGGTTTTGAAAAAAAAGGAAAAAAATTAAGTAAAAATACCTTAAAATGAAGGAATTTGACCATTTTTAAGAGTATTTACAAGTGTATTTTGCCACAACTTTATTTTACCACTGACAAGTGAATACAGTGCACATACAAGCTTTCCTATACCAATAAACATTGTATTAAATTTGGGATCCCAAGCCAAATCCTACAGAGGTTATTCATACCTGCCAAAAACAAACATGATAAGCTAAAAGTCATGGGTGACAAGGGGCGCTTCAGTTTTCAGACCTTATAGTATGCAATAAGGGTCATCATTTTATGATATCTTTGACTTTAGGAGCACTTTTTCAACAGCTATTCTAAAATTCTAAGAAATACAACAGAAAAGGTTTCCAATCTATCATTTTGATGTTTTTTATGGCAGAAAATAGTGCGTTAAGCCGTTGAGTGTCCATTTCAGTGTGTTATACCATTAAGAGATCAAATGTCCACTACACCATTTAGGGGTCAATTTTAGTGTATTACAACAGGGTATGATTTTGAATATTTTACGCAATTAAGTGTTGGAATTTGCTGTGTATGATTACGACATTTAGGCTCTGACGAACAGGAGTACCACTTTTTTCTTCAAGCGGCCCCTCGGGGGATGCAAAGATGTTTATCATCAAGGCATATTTGAATCCAGATGACAGTGGTTGCACCCTATTTCGGTGTGGCAACAGGTACTGGAGGATTTTCTCAGCAGTGCAACAGGGCTAAGGAAAAAATTACATGTACGGGATAAAGCGAAATTACATCACATAATAAAATTAACGGAAAACATTTTTGACGTACATTTAATACAATGGAGTTTGATATTGAACTCCAACAGTTTTGTGTTTTTAAGAAATCGCAGCTGTCATCACCTCTTTGAATCTGTAAAATTTCAAAACTTCGAGTCAAATACAATGACACTGTTTGGATGAGGCGAGCAATATTTCCCAATCAAGTGTGTACCATTTGCCTTTTGACTTAGTAACTTGGTTGGGGAAGCAGGTAGCACAGTGATAATTCCCTCACTTTGCACCATGCAATGAGCCCAGGACTGTTGTGGGTTCGACCCCCAGTCTCGGCGCTGTATGTGCAATTGGTTGCCAATCCAAACTTGCTTATGCAGGTTCTCCTCTGGGTGCTCCGGTTTTCCTCCTGCATCTAAAACTGGCGAATAAATTTGATCATCTGACAGAGGACCCTCATGGAAAGCAGTGCTAGACACTGATAAGGCTATCCTCTATAAATATGTCATATTTATTTATTTCACTTATTTACTACAGAAGAGCATGGTATATTTGGCAACTAGGACCTAGTCACATATTAGATGTGCCGCTTTAATGGGTTGCTTATAAGAAATCCTAAAAAGATAAGTCAACTTTTCTGACTGAGGCCCAAATTTCCAAATTTTCATCAAATTGTGAAAAATAGTCTATTTTTCAAGGTAAATCCTAAACATCAGGGTATCCTTTTTGACCAAAATCATCCTTAAAGATGGGTATGGATTTTGAGACTCCTGTCCAATGAACTCAAATCTGAGTACCCCCTAGGATTTGGCATTCTTTTAGTTTAGTTGGAAATGACTGATTAATTGAAGATAGTGGTTTCAAATTACAAATTTAAATAGTTCATTTATATTATCCTTTATCATGATTATTTCTCATTCTCCATTTTCTCTTGACTGGGATTGTGTCAATTAAATATTGTTAAGAGGCTTAAATCAGGCGCGTAGCCAGGATTGCGTACCCCGGGGGTGCCAATAAATCCTAGTCCTCAAAAAATGGCGAGGGGTCCGGGGTCGCTTGGGGCACCTGCCTATATCGTACGGGTCGCCAGATGTATTATTAGCAGTAATTAGGACTACTGCGCCCCTTTTTTTGTTGTTTTCCCATTGTTTTAATTTCTTTTTTTCTTTATCCCATTTTTTGTTGTTGTTGACCCCCGGGGTGCGCGCGCCCCTTCCGCACCCCCAACCCCTGGCTACGCCAATGTTAATAACACGATCTGTAACACTCCTGAGTAAGGTAAAATCATATATCACGAGAGGGCTCACTTCTCATTTTAATGAATGGTCAGCAAAGGGCTGTCATTCAGTTTGTCATCCTATTACATACAGTGGAGACTGGTCAATGAAATAACCCTGATAAAAACAAATTTTGCAAAACAAATTGTTGTATTGCCCTCAAGTGAAATTTCTGAAAAATTGAGTCGGTCAGTTGGAAAATATTTTTTATTATGATAAGTATTTTGTTAAAGCACCCAAAGTGCCAAATTGAGTGCATTTTCCACAATTTTCAAAATATTTTCTCCAAAAACACCCAATCTGAGCAATATTTAATACGCAGATTTTGGGTTTCCCAACCGGAAATCAATTGAGCCCGAAATTTAATTCCACAATGCATTGATAAAGCATAACGATGTTCCCAAATAGGCATGAAATGGATGCGCACTACCATCCACCCCAAACAACAATT